>JAFHBW010000164.1:0-55601 GCA_019022765.1 Westerdykella sp. P71 | reverse complement strand
ACTGGGAACCGCAGGTGTTTTATACCCTGGAGCACCCTGCTAGCCACGTGACTATATACCACCCAGGAGTCTTACATACCTCTTCGTGTTTGCCTGATTGCAATAGCCGACGTATGGAATGAAGCTGGATTTTCTAGCGACTGTCCATGCAATTTCAGCGAGGATGAGATTGAACAGTATCAGCAGGAATTTCAAGAATACCGGGACCACCACAAGATCCATGAGCTCGCCCGAGAATATCTGGGCACCGATGTCGATGGCTGGATTGGCCCTGATGATGACTTTGAGGAGAAACAACAGCGGAAGAAGGAACTCCTTGAAATTTGCATAGCTCACTGTGCAGAGTATGGTAAATCGGCTGAAGAGATGCGGAAGATATGGCCATACGAATGAGGGTCTGGATCAGGAAGGACTCTTCGTTCCGTTGCCATCGTAACCATCTACAACCTCTTCTGGATGGAATGTCGATAATCGTAATGCCAGTCATCCCTCGCCATATCAGCCCGTATCTTATATGCTGCCTCCGCCTCTTCCAAGATCTTCATATCAACATCGACAACACTCATTCCCTCTGCTGAACTTCCTAGTCGAGTCAGGGGTCCTATAAAGGGAACTGTGAGTTGCGATAATCCGGCATAGCCTTCTCCTGGAGGGCCTCCTGCACTGGCGAAAACAATTACTGTTGGCACGTTAGTCAATCCAGGCTCCATCCGCCTATCGGAAGTCCCGAGAACATACCACACTCATTCTCACACGCCCTCGCCGTAACCACGCTATCCAAAAACACCGCCTCGGCAGCTCGATTCCGGCCCAACCCCTCGCTACTACAATCCGTCATCTTCCAAAACGTCGGCACAACCACAATCTCCACGCCCTGGCTCAACAGCTCCCTGAACGCCTCCGGGAACGCTAGATCCCAGCAAATCAGCAGGCCCACTTTCCCTACGGGCGTATCGAACACTTGATGTACGTCGCGCCCGCTGGAAGTCAGGTGCGTGCGTTCGGGGCCCCAGAGATTCTTCTTGACGTATTTGCCCAGGATGCTGCCGTCGTTTGAGATGAAGTAGGCGACGTTGATGAGTTTGTCTTCTTCTTCAGACGGAGAGTTGGTGCCGCGGTGGGATTCGACAATTGTGCCGGGGACGATGCAGATGTTGCATTCTTTGGCAAGGGCTTGGTACCTTTTTAGATACGTCTCCCATTGGTCGCAGAGGGAGAGGAAGTCGGGTTCATTGGGAACCCAGGAGGTGAGGTGGTATTCCGGGAGGACGGCGAGGTGGGCGCCCTGGGTGGCGGCGGAGCGGATGAAGGAGGAGGCTTTGGCGAAGTTGCTTTCGATGTCTAGGGGCTAGAGAGAGTTAGACGTGCAATTTATGTAACTAGTGTATGTGGGATGGGGAGTATGGACCTTGGCATAGAGTTGGATGACGGCGATTTTGATGGTAGAGGCCATGATTAGAAGATAAGTTGGATCAAAACAACTACTGGGAACAACTATATGTGTATCTCTAAAAGAAATGATGAATCAGACCATCTTACAAGAATCGAAAGAGCATCTGCGAACAGTTGCACAGCATGAAGTATGCGCCAATCATGACGCAAAGCTAACCCAACCAAGGCCCCGCTCTCCACCTAGATGCTACCTAGGTATAGGCCCAACAACCTTAATCCGACCTCCACTCTCCCATGCAGTAGACGTCTCGCAGTGGAGTTGTATGTGATATCCATCCTCCTCTTCGTCTTTCCCCTGCAGAACCCCTAACGTCGCCCCCTCCTCCTCCCCGCACCCTCGAACATGACCCCCCTCGCCAGATCCACCACCACCAAAAACCAAACCCCCTTCACCCACTCCCACGCCGCCTTCTTCACCCTCTGCGGCGTAACCCTCCATCCCACAGCCCACAGCCCCGCCAACACGCCCAGCACAATCACCCTCCTCACATACTCAAACCCACTCCACTCCGCAACCACCAGGAGCCCCATCTCCACAAGCGTATACACATAGTACCTCTGCGGGTGATACGCAAACACAATCTCCGACGCCTGGCCCCCCTGCCCGACATTCTTCTGCCGCGTCCCCATCCGCCCGTTCGAGATGTACGTCTCGCTGCCCTGCCCGCCCAGCGGATTCGGTATCACCACCACGACCGGGTGCGTCAGTCCGGCGATCGCCCATTGGAAATAGCATCCCGCGACTAACACGAGCCCGGCGACGAACTGGTCGAAGAGCAGCGCGCCGTAGCCCACGACGCCGCCCAGAAACCAGCTTACGGGCGAGAAGGGCACGGCGGCGGTGAAGAGGAGCATGATGGTCAGGAGGCTGAGGATGCGGCGCGGGAGGAGGGAGGATTGGGGCACGGGTGGGGGTGGGGCGTAGGAGCCCTCCTCGTCGGAGGAGGTTTTGGACCAGGTTCGCGTCATGGTTGCGATAGGGCTGCGTGTATGAGCACGCGTGTACCGCTTTCCAGGGGAGGAAGCCAAAAGGTATGTTCTAAGTCCAGAGGAGAGGGTGCGAATGTGGGCAATCCGATAACTGGGCGAAACCCTCCATATGTATGTACATCCGCGGATGGTCTGTGGAAACCTGAATGCGACGGTTGCCTAAAATACATTCGCCCCCAAACGGCAAATGAGACCGACGGACTTGCAAATAGTTCACGGGCTTATTAGCCTTGGAGATTTCAAGCCACCTTCGCTTGCGGCACTTAAGTCTCGTATTATTCATCTCGCAACAGCACGATTTCCAAAAACGTGGTGGAGTGGGCGTGCAGTTTCGGCCCGCTGAGACGGGTGTCTTAACGGCCGATGCAGCAGGCCTGCCTAGGCACGCGGGTGATAGAAAAAGTGTCGCACTTTCTAACAAATCTTGTAGTTAAGCTTAGATTCCCTACCTACAATAACAGAGCGTAGGCAAGATGCTCTTAGGGACTTGTATTCTAGACCTGCAGAGAACCCTAGCGCAATTAACACTGTTTACTTTTAGAATTTAGGTACGTATTGCTAGCTAAGACCTAGGCAAAAGGCAGTAGTTCCTAAAGTGTGCGCAACACCTCTAATTCCCTGCCTGGAATAACAGAGCGTAGGCAAGATGCTCTTAGGGACTTTGTATTCTGTAACTGTAGAGAGCTCTAGTGCAGTTAGAGGTGCTTACTTTTAGAATTTACCTCTATATTGCTAGCTAAGACCTAGGCAAGAGGCAGTAGTTTCTAAAGTGTCAGTAGGCGCGACACCTTTTCTGTCACCCGCGTGCTACGGTAGCAGGCCTGTTGCATCGGCCGTTGAGACAACACCGCTGAGACCGCATCATGGGAATTGGGACATGAGAATAAAAAAGACTTGCATTATCAGGGCGCTAGAGGGATGGGTATCTATGCTGAGAAGAAAAAAGTAAGCCAAAAGCAGGCGACGAACCGTCGAAAACCCACAACAACGCCTCAACTCTCGTCCACCCGGTATAAACATGTCCAGCAACACAGATCACGATCAGAGATAGGCCAGTCGCGCGCGACACCTGTAATTCTCTCTTTCAGACCACAGCGGAATCAGTCCAACTCAGATTGACGCCGTTTGACGAGTACGACTCGTCCTCCTCCTCGTCGTCGGAACTGCCTGCCTGGTCATCAAGAATAGTATATCGATTCGTCAGCGGTTTGACCTTCATCGAAGACTGGCAAGGAGCAGATTGCACTTTGCGAACGAGCTTTGGCAGCGGAGCAGCGCATTCGTCGGGATACCATTCAATGCGCAGGCTCTTGTAAGCGGTGCGGGACATCATACACGTTCTGGCGAACAATCCATTGTGGATTGAGTTAGTGGAGATGTAAGCGTCGCCATTTCTCATGAAGACGTCGATCACAATGAGATTGTGAATGTGGTCCAGGTGTTCACGAATCTGATCAGGGGTTATCTGTCTTGCAGCTGCGCCGCGGACAACGAGGTTGCGGGTGGCGCCTTGAGCAATTTTGTCAGAGACGTGGGGAGGGATAAGAAAATGCCGGTCATTCCAGCGGAACTCGACCTGCTATGAATTAGCCGTTGCAAGAAGGCAGTCGGGTTATCCACATGTGCGTTTCACAAGGTTGTACTTACCCTTTTCTGGTGCAAGTACACGTCGTTCTTCTTCGCATAGGCCAAGAATTCAGCCGCCCCTTCTACGAATGACACCGCCGCACACCGGTCATTTCGGAGATAGATATCTGCCAATCGGCCTCCACGGATGACCTCTACCAGATCCTTGAGAGTTGTTCTATTGGATAGATTGGTGATGAGGACGGTACGTTTCTCACGCAGGGGAACACTGCGCTGGAACGAGGCGTCCGGATCGACGAGTTTCTCATTCGTGTCCATGGAAGAACCGGCCTGGCACATGGAAGAACCAGCCTGGCCAAAGCTATTGGCTCTCGCTCTTATATTGTCTATGGCGTCCGCATCATTCGCCAGGTAAGGATTGCGGATCGAGACCTGGACCGGGTTCGGTTTGGTGAATGCTCCTCCATAACCTTCGCCATAGTAGGCAGGATCCGATTGCTCATGTGCGTCTTCTGCCTGGGGCGAGACGAGGGTTCGAAGGGCCCCGTGGGTCAGGCCGCCCCGGAGCAGCGCCTCTCTGAGTAGGTCTTCACCTTGTTAGACGGAAGAATATGTATTTTTGGGGGGAACGTTACTGTATTCGCGTGCTAATTGAACCTGGAAAATACTTGTCAGCACCCATGGATGAGGGCACCTAGGGACATAGAGAGAAGCATACGAGATATTCATATTCGGGTGTCGAGATGGTGACGGACGTGTGCGGAATTGTTGGAGCATGCTCCAATCCAGTTGTCAGCTAGTCAAGAAAGTGAGTCAAACGAAAAGACAAAGCGCAAGCTGTAACGCACATAGTCGGCTCTGTGAGAAACAATCAGTAGCTGACTTAAGCTTTTCTGCGTGTTACTGACTGAACGTACCGACGCAAAAGGGTCTCGAAGTAATCCTTCCCAATGGTTACGGTCGCCATACTGCCGCGGAAGAAAAACGAGAGAACCGGTGCACGAGGAAAGGGACAATCCCCCGTGCTGGCCGTGGGATAGATATGCAACAACGCTGGAGGTTGCGTCGGAAGGAGGCCCATGCGCAAGCTCCCCCGAAGGAGTTAGCGCACTATTCGGGGAAGCGCCCGGCGCGGCGTAGGGGAAGGCGCAAACGCCGCGAGGGCAGTCACCTTGTTGGAGAACCCCAGGACCCGCTACCAGAGCATCCCCCAGCTGCCGCCGGCCATGCACAAGGGGAGGTGGAAAATCTTTGGGAGCCATTTTTGTTTCATGGTCAGAAACCTACTACCTAGGTAAGGACGGCTTTGGTACCTGTCTCAAACCCATGTGGCTCCAGGGCTTCGGGTTCATGCTTGGCAAGCCACCCGAATCCGGACTAGTGGATCTCGGTTTTGGGAAATTCCATCGCCTGTCCTCCATCGTCATCTTTCAAGTCCACAAGTCCACCATTCAAGCGCGGATGGACGACCCATGGACTCCACCAGACCTCCAGCGCCGCAGCAGCTCCGCCAGCAGCTCGCGACGCAGCCGCCTGCACCCGTCGACCATGGCGAGGGTCTCATTGCCTACTTGTCGAACCTGACCGGCAATCCCTTCTTTACCGCCGTATGTTGAACGATCGCAACCGCGCCCCCGTGGGGCATGAGCTTATTGTCGCCGTAGGGCTTTGGCCTCGCTGCGCTTGCCGCCGCAGCCCGCATCGGCCAGAAAGGTCTCCAGCATGGCGCCTCTCTGCTGCGCCGCCGCATGCTCGTGGACCTCGAGATCACCCGTCACGACGAGGCATATCCATGGCTCCTCCAGTGGATGACGGCGTTCCACAGGGCGCAGGCCGCGGGGGCTGAGCTCTCCGCGCAATCGCATACTGCGAAGGGGGGAGGCCTCTTGACGTCCCTGGTCAACCGTTTCAATCCGCGCTTGCATCACCTCCAAGTCCGAACCCTGCAACCAATTGACGGGCCCTCGAATGCGGCGCACTTCTCCTTCGTGCCAGGCCATGGAAAGCACATCCTCCGTTACGGCTCCGCCTTCCTCATGGTCGATCGACAGCGTGAGAAGAGCATCAATATAGGCACCGCGGAACCGTTCGAAACCATCACGCTTACCACGCTGTATGCCCATCGCCATGTATTTGAACGTATCTTCGCGGAAGCCCATCAATTGTTTCAGCAGATGCAGGAAGGGAAGACGCTCATATACAACTCGATGGGTCCGGACTGGCAGCAGTTTGGAGAGGCGAAACGAAAGCGACCCTTGGAGTCCGTCGTGCTGGAGCGCGGCGTGAAGGAGCGGATCGTTGAGGATGTTCAGGCCTTCCTGGCTGCACGGACCTGGTACTTGGATCGCGGAATACCCTATCGACGGGGGTACCTGCTGTACGGACCTCCAGGCACGGGGAAAAGCTCATTCATACAGGCCTTGGCCGGCCATTTGGATTTCAACATTGCCATCCTCAATGTCAGCGAGCGGGGATTGACGGACGATCGATTGAACCATCTCTTGACCAGGGTCCCGCGACGGACGATTGTCTTGCTCGAAGACGTCGATGTCGCATTTGTCAACCGGCGGAAGCCAGGAGCGGATGGCTATTCTGGTGCAACTGTGACATTCTCGGGGCTCCTGAATGCGCTCGACGGCGTTGCGAGCGCGGAGGAACGTATCATCTTTTTGACGACGAACCACGTGGAGAAGCTGGATGAGGCTTTAATCCGCCCGGGACGAGTCGATATGACGGTGCGGCTGGGCGAGGCGACCGAGTACCAGATTGAAGGGATTTGGGATCGGTTCTACGCGGACGTGGACCCCAGCGGGGAGGCAAAGAAGCGGTTCATGGCACGAGCAAAGGAGTTGGGGCTCGTCAACTCGGTGAGCACAGCAGCGCTGCAGGGACTGTTCCTGTACAACAAGGACAATGTCGAGGGAGCCATCAGCATGATGGAAGGTCTAAGCATGGGCAAGGATAGCCGGCAGCCACACGTGGATCACAGCGGACACGTGGATGTAGCGTGACGGAGGGAAAGCAAGGGGGGGTAGTGTGGTCTCATTCCTGTACATATGTAACTGTATGACGTTGCCTAGCATTAGATACCATGTTGTACGAATAGAAAGAAGACGATGTAAAGCGGAAATGGTTTCCAGTAGTAGGAGCAGAAGGACAGAAGTGAATATGTAGCCGGCATTCACAGTTCCCATTCACCTCATGAAGATGCCAAGCATTGGCGTGGCGGGGGCTGCATTAGCGCGCGGAGATGCCCGTTATCGATCAATCAGATAAAAAGTCACCAGACCTCGTCAAAACCCAACGCACGACTAGTCCCGTTTCCGCCTCTGCCCTCCACCCGTCGCTCCCGATGCTGTCCGTTGTTACATATGGGGCCATCCCGCCAGGCGAGCCCGCTTGCCCATGATTCTGATTCTGCAACCGTGGACATCGACGCCACCGTCGCTAACTCGACCTTGACCTTCACCCCTGATATTGCTACCTCCCCTCCATCTCTTGCTACATTCGAGCTCCATGATCTGCCTCCAAGCATCCATAGCATAGACACAGCTGAGTCCCTGGTCTCCGATGACGAGCCCCGAGAAGACGAGGTTGTCGAT
Organism: Westerdykella sp. P71; assembly: GCA_019022765.1. Classification (NCBI taxonomy): domain Eukaryota; kingdom Fungi; phylum Ascomycota; class Dothideomycetes; order Pleosporales; family Sporormiaceae; genus Westerdykella; species Westerdykella sp. P71. The sequence goes on along the minus strand of JAFHBW010000164.1, from coordinate 47,970 downwards.
TGCACTCGCTCCGCCTCTTCTTGCCCGCACCCGGATATGTCACGGACTCCCTTGCTGGTGCGCTCCTCACCGGCACAAGGAACGGGTTCCTATGGGGGGCTTCCCGTCCTCTCAATGAGCTCCAGCCCTGGAAGCTCGGATCGGGAGACTCCTCGCAGGGCTTCTGCAGCACCACTGGGAAGCAAATCCAAGGGGAAACGGAAGCATAGAGACACCGATCCCTCTTCTTCCCAGGCCAATCGGTTGAACCGTACCCGAGACGATTCGATTCAGAGCGCCCCCGCCCTTGCTACCGCAACGAAGCGCCGTCGTAGCAGTGCCTGGAACCGGGCCAGCAGTGAGGCCAGCGATCGACTTTTGGAGGATGAGTCGCTCCTCGAACCGCGATTCAATTCGAGTGGTGTCATTCCCATGCCTACTGGAGCTCCCCACATCTTCCAAAGTGTGGATTCTTCTTCCATCAGCAGCCAAGTCGAGGACCAAGACGAGAGCGAATCCACCATCAGCGATGACCTCAATGACTTCAAACCCACAGTCCCACCTCAAGACAATTCCCCCTATGCGCAGGTCCGCGCTTCCGTTGCGGCCACCGATGATATCACGCTTTCCATTAATACACCGCGCATGTGGACACTCTCCATAGTGTTCGCCATCCTAGGATCATCCACCAATCTGTTCTTTTCCTTGAGATACCCTAGTGTTAGCATTACCCCTATTATTGCTCTCTTATTAGTTCATCCCTTGGGTCTTCTGTGGGATCAAGTTCTCAAAAGAGCGGACGATCCCGAGGAGACTTTTGTCAATGGCTCCCTCACCCGTGGCGGAGTGTCCCAAGACAGCGCCTCCTACACCAGTGGCAGTCCTTCCACATTTATGCATCATCTGCGTTCAGCTGAAGGCGAGCGATCTTGGCGACGGAGGCTCCGGCTTTGGCTTGCTCAGGGTCGTTGGAACGAAAAGGAGCATTGCTGTGTATACATCAGCAGCAATGTGTCGTTTGGATTCGCATTCGCCACAGATGTAAGCATTTGCTGGTCTTTGTACCGCATTGCCTTCCGTTGACCGTCATTCAGGTTATCGTGGAGCAGACCAAGTTCTACCACCAACATCTTAGCGTTGTATACCAGCTACTGTTGACGCTCTCCACACAGATCTTGGGTTACGCACTGGCGGGACTTACCCGGCAGTACCTGGTTCGACCGAGCGGCATGATATGGCCCGCAACATTGGTCTCCACTGCCATGTTCACCGCATTGCACAAAGAGCAGAATAAACCGGCTAATGGTTGGACCGTGTCCCGGTCCCGATTCTTTCTATACGTGTTTCTTGGAGCGCTTGCGTTCTACTTCCTGCCGGGGTTACTCATGCCCGCTTTGAGTAACTTCAATGTGATCACTTGGTTTGCACCCAATAACGTGGTGATCGCTAATCTTGTGAGTATTTGCACCTCAGGAGTGCATAATCTAGGCTAATTCGCGTAGTTTGGCACCTCATCCGGGCTTGGATTATTTCCAGTGACTTTTGATTGGGCACAGATTGCCTACATTGGTTCGCCTCTGGTTGTCCCTTTTTGGGCGGCCCTCAACATTATCGGTGGCCTCGTGGTAGTCATGTGGATTATGGCCCCATTAATGTGTATGACGCCCCGGGACGATCTAAAACTAGGGAACTCACTTTGTCTCAGATTATGCCAATGTCATGTACTCTGCGTACATGCCTATCCTCTCAGCCGCTGTCTTTGACAACAAGGGAAAGCCATACGACGTCAGTAAAATCTTGACTGAAAACTTCTTGTTCGACGAAGAGGCATATAAGAACTACAGCCGCGTATTCCTACCTATTACTTATGTCCTCAGCTATGCCCTGCAATTTGCTGCACTCACAGCATTGCTATCACACACAGCCCTCTGGCATGGGAGAGACATCTGGCGACAGTGGCGTCGATCCTATGCTGAAATCAAGAGACAGAAGGGCCCCGAGTATGAACCCATACCTGGGAGCACCAATGGGACTACTAGTCCTGCCACATCCCGCCTCCACCGTGCGAGTACCAGTTCCGACCGTGAGCCCGACCTGGAGCATCTCCTCACCGCCGAAGATGTTCATAACAGGCTCATGCGCCGGTACGACGATGTGCCTCTTTCATGGTACATCTTGACGGGCTTAAGCATGACCGCCATCGGCATCTTCGTTGTAGAGTAGTGAGTTCATCCCATCTCTTTCGTCAATGGCCCCTAACATCGCCAGCTACCCGGTCCATCTCCCCTGGTACGGACTTATCCTCGCTCTCAGCATCGGCGGCATCCTCTTCATTCCCATAGGCATCGTCATGGCCATCACCAACCAACAGAGTAGCCTCTATCTCATTTGCCAACTCATCTGCGGCGTCGCCTTTCCCGGTCGACCGGTGGCCAACATGGTCTTCACCACCTACGGCTACATCACTTCGACGCAGGGCCTGAAATTCTCATCGGACCTCAAGCTCGGGCACTACATGAAAATCCCCCCACGCATCCTCTTCTACCTCCAACTCTCCGCCACCGTCATCTCCTCGCTCACGCAAATCGGCGTCCTAAACTGGATGCTCAACTTCATCCCCGGCATCTGCACGCCAGAAGCCGTCGACCGCTTCACTTGCCCCATCGCCCGCGTCCACTTCAACGGCAGCATCCTATGGGGTGTCGTCGGCCCGCGCCGCTTCTTTGGCCCCGGAGCCCTCTACCGCCCACTCATCTGGGCCTTCCTCGTCGGCGCCCTCGCCCCCATCGTCCTCTGGCTTTTCGCCCGCAAGAACCGCAAGTCGGTCCTCCGCAAAGTCAACCTAGCCGTTGTGTTCGGCAGCCTCAGCTGGATCCCGCCTGCCACGGGTCTCAATTTCTCCGTCTGGGGCATCGTGTGCTACCTGTTCAACTACCGGATCCGGAGGAGCAAGACGGCGTGGTGGGAGAAATACAACATGACGCTGAGCGCGGCGCTGGATTCGGGGGTCGCGGTCGGGTTGGTGGTGATTTTCTTCGGCGTCGTGTTTCCCGGCTGGATGAGGGGGTTCAAGTGGTGGGGGACGGAGGTGTTCAAGCAGGTACGCTCGTCTATTGCTTTCATGTTGTCGTGTCCATTTTCTGGTCGATGCGTTACTGACTCCATACTGATAGGGTTGCGACTGGCGCGCCTGCGCATTCAAAGCCGTGCCCAAGAACGGCCACTTCGGTCCCAGCGATTGGTAAACGCCTTCCCGATGATGACCGTCACGAACGAAGACGAACATCGACGATGATGAGCAGGTGAAAACTTACGAGAGACGACGATAGATATAGACGGTGGTTTTGAGTTCCTGGTGGGTTTTGCATTGCATGATATAGACAACCTGGCGTTTTGGGCGAGTTTCGGATGGGATGTTCGTTTTTGGTTGGCGGTAAGTAGTGATGTAGATAGTAGGGGTGTTGTGATGTATATAGCATGGTACAGGGAATTGCATAGGGGTCGAGTCCTTCTGATGGGTTTTCTCTAAAGACGTGGTGATGTGAATGGGGAATATTCGTAGACGTGATCTTGCGTATGGACATGAACTTTTCCAGTTTATGATATACTTTGGATACAAGACTATAGGATTGTTTTCCACCGCTCGCATCACATTTATCCTTCCATTTGCACGTCCCGTCGATGAAAGGACAGCCCTTATCGATAAGCTCATCTCTCCCGCCGCCAAGACCACGCACAACGCAAAGCGAAAATCCCAACGACGTTCAACCCCACGACGCCCCGATAAAGGACCCCGCGACCACACCCCAACGAGCGCCGAATATGAGTCTGCGCCAGGCTGCTCCCGCGTACCAGGAGGCGGCGCCCGCCCGCGCCCCTGCGGACGATTCCGATGTCGAAGAGGAGGCTCTGGTGAACGAGTACCGTGAATCGGTGCAGTACGATGGCATGGAGGATTTGGGCCGCGTCCAGTCCGTCGCCAGCAATCAGGATATCCAGGCACAGCTCCACGCTGCTGCGACGCCGTTGGAGTTCCAGGCTACCCTCGAGACCAAGTTCGCGAGCTACGATTCCTACTGCAACCTTTTCCACTACATCTTGAACTCGGAGGGACCCGTGGATCTGGAGGTGCCGAATGTAAGAGGCTTCGTGGATTGCTGGGGGAGGCTCCGCTAATAAAATGGCAGTATTTCTGGGCATGGGATGTCATCGACGAGTTCATCTACCAGTTCAACAGCTTCTGCAGCTACCGCCAGAAGGTGGCGCACAAGGGCGAGAACGAGGAGGAGATCATGCTCCTCAGGGAAAACCCGAATACCTGGGGTTGCTACAGTGTGCTGAACGTGCTGTACTCCCTCATTCAGAGATCACAGATCAGCGAGCAGCTGGCAGCGATGAAGCGGGGAGAGGACCCCAACCAGTATGCCGGAGAATACGGATCAAGGCCGCTGTACAAGATGCTGGGCTACTTCTCCATCATCGGTCTCCTGCGGGTGCACTGTCTGCTCGGTGACTTCAGCCTTGCGCTCAAGACCCTGGACGATATCGAACTGAACAAGAAGGCCATGTTCGCTCGTGTCATGGCCGCCCACTTCACCACCTACTACTATGTCGGATTCTCCTACATGATGATGAGGCGGTACGCCGATGCCATCCGGATGTTCAGCCACATTCTGGTCTACGTTTCGCGGACGAAGAACTTCCAGAAGAACGCGCAGTACGACTCGATCACGAAGAAGAACGACCAAATGTATGCGCTCATCGCCATCTGCGTTGCCTTCCAGCCCACCAGGCTCGACGACACCATCCACACCGCCCTTCGCGAGAAGTACGGCGAGCAGTTTAATAGGCTGCAACGTGGTGGCCCGGAGTCACTCCCTCTCTTCGAGGAGCTCTTCCGTTCCGCTTGCCCCAAGTTCATCAACCCCACTCCTCCCGACTTTGACAACCCGGAGGTCAACATCGACCCGGTCGAGCACCACCTCCGCATCTTCATGGACGAGGTCAAGAACAACATGATGTCGCCCACTGTGAAGAGTTACCTCAAGCTCTACACGACCATGGATCTTAAGAAGCTCGCTGGTTTCCTCGAGGTTGAGCCGGAGAAGCTGAGGTGCTGGTTGCTTGTGAACAAGCAGAGGAACAGGCAGATCAGGTGGACCGAGGGTGGTCTGTTGGACGGCGAGACCGTCCACAGCAGCGACCTTGATTATGCTCTGGAAGGTGTAAGTGAAATTGTTCCCAACTTTCCAAACCTTGTACTAATAACATTTTGCAGGACCTCATTCACGTCTCCGAAGCCAAGGTTGGCAGGAGACTAGTAGACTGGTACCTCCGCAACTTGGCCAGGACATACTAGATGTTGCCGCTTTGACGTGGTATGACTTTCGATATCGAACCATGACGCCCTCGGAATACGGATGACAGCGCATTTCAGGCTTGGAGTTGCAGGGGCATGGGTTTCTGGGATCTGTTCAAAAAGCATCTCTTCCAATTTGAGGATGGGCGGAATGAGTGGTCCTGCAATTTGGGACAGGAGGATCATGACGGACATGGGATGGGCTTGGTCCTGTACATGCCGCGCAAGGGACCTGCGTCAGCCCTGCAGGAGGAATACTGTGTATGGTGATGAACGGATGGAATACGGGCTCGACCAGAGACACTCCGTAGAACACTAGCACTAGTGAGAAATGAGCAGTTTGTTGCAAGCAGATTCGTTGGTATACAAGTACAAGGTCTTCATGTGGTTCGTTGCAGGTCTACTCGCCTATCCGCCGTGCTCCTTTCAGCTTGATTCCCCGCTTCACATTGATTGATGGACATGAACTTGTCGACAAGAACCAAACCACAAAGATCAGCACAACCCCAGCGTAGCCTGACTTGGGCAGACAGAAATAATCGGCTCGAAGAAAAAGCGCCTCGACCACAGCGTCCTTCGTACATCGGTGGTACCTGCCGCGCCGTCGAGTCCATCTGGGTGCCTGTGCAGCTACGCCTCCGGAGCGGCACCTTCGACTCCACCTCCAACCCCACAAGCCAACCACCCACCGAACAGCAATGGCCGGCGATGCGACGACCGAGAGCGCAGCAGAGCATCCCTCTCAACCACAAGCACAAACACCAGCAGGCGCCATAACACCCACCCCACCTACCTCCGCACCTCCCTCCTCGACATCTGCAACCGTCACAAGTCCACCACCACCACCACCGACATCCACCTCCCGCCAGCCCTCCCGTACCTCCTCCCGTCGCACCTCTCAGATCTACCCGATGAGTCCGCCTCCTCTACCCCTAGTATCGCCCAACGGCGGCGGCACACATACGTCGCCCTTAGCCCACGCCCACGGATCCCCATCCGTACATGCCTCCACCGCTACACACGCCTTCCCGCCGCTGAGCCCGAGCCTGATGGGATACTCGGCGCTGGCGCAGGGGACAGGGTATCCGGCGGAGCCGCTGCGACACCCGCGGCCGTTGACGGCGGCGGAGCTGCATTTGCAGCTCGAGAAGGAGCAGGAGGCTGTGGTATGTATCCCGCCCATGCGTCTGCTGTTGGCGATTCGGCGTAGCGCATGCTTGGACGGCACTACTCGACCAAGTCTTCGATAGACAGCTAACGCATCTGCTGCTACAGGTCAACCGCCTCACGCGTGAACTCACTGCGCTTCGCGCACACTCCGCGTCCGTTGCTTCCACGGCATCCAGCGCATCGCTCCTCAACGACGCCTCTGCCCTCGACCACACGCATCCCGCTCCCCCGCCTACGACGCGTCGCCACAGGGGAAGCTCGAGCAGTCGATCGGGCGTCCTGCAGACGCCGCAGACGGCTACGCTGGCGAATCACGCTTCGGCGAGGAGCGCGGGGACGAGCGTGGTGAGTACGCCGCGGTACGAGGAGATTGCGTTTTTCAAGCAGGAACTGGAGGAGGCGAGGAAGGAGAATGAGGGGTTGAAGAGGAGGATTCGGGAGTTGGAGGGGATGCTGAAGGAGAAGAGGGGGAGGGGGAGGGAGACCTCGACGAGTGGTGCTGAGGCGAGTGCGTCGAGTGCTGGAGAGGCACGAAGTCGGCAGGTTGAGGAGGAGGCGGAGAATGGGGGAGTGGATGGTGTGGGAGTTTAAACGAAGAACGGGGAAGGGGCGGACGTGGGAGAATGCAGTCAGCCAGACGTGCATACTCTAGCTTGGTTCGGTATTCTGTGATTTCTCATGGGTTTTGTGGCAGTAGCCTGCCGGACTTTTGGAGGGTTGGGAACACGGGTTTAATTGGCGTTCCGGGCGTTGGAAAGGGAACGATAGTGTTCATCACGCGCTTCAGCGTCTTAGGATTGGACCTTGTTCGATACCACTTTCGAATCCAATACATTTCATTCAAGAATCTTCCCGTCCGGTCTACACTATATCTACAATCTTCTCCTCCTCATCCTCCTCCTCCCCATCCTGCTTCAACTCCACCAATCTTCCCGCATCCCCGCCTCCAACTCCACCTCCACCACGCTCGTCCTCCTCCTCACCCTCCTCTTTCCGCATAATCACCTGCACAAGCCGATCACACGCCTCCCTCACCCCCTCATCCTCAACATGCAAATGACACTCCCGGATAATCGGATATACCTTCACGCGCCTCAGCACGTCGCGATCTTCCCTCGTCGTACTAAGCAGCAGCAACGTCTCCAGATGCGTCTTCATGATCTCGACGTCGCTCTCGCGCTCCTTGTCCGGCTCCAGCAACTGGCACTCATCCAGCATGCCCTCGGTGTCGTCGTCCGCGTACTCCTCTGGCCCCATGAGCGGGAGCAGGATGTACGGTAGGAGGTTCGCGCCGGTGTGGGGAGGCGGGAGGGAGGGGTCGGGCGAGAGATTGGAGAGCAGGGTCGGGTGCGCGGGGATGTGGAAGGCGGAGTTCTTGATGCACGATGCTACGCCTAGGCGGCGGATGTGCGAGGCGTGGGAGGTGAAGACTTGAATTTTGGTGAGCGGGATGATGAGGGAATCGTGCGGTTGTGGGGTGGTGAGGTAGGTGCGGCCTTCGGGGAACTGTTCAGAGCGGCGTTAGAGAGAGCTGAATTCCACAGGGCCACGAGGGGAAGGGAAGGATGGTTATGGTACCTTTGCGAGGTCCGCGAAGAAGTAGGAGAGGTAGTCGAAGTCTGCGTTCTTGTTGAAGGCGCCCTCTGCACCCTTGACGAAGCAGTCGAGCAGCTGGTCGATGGCGTAGGGGGAGTCGGAGAGGGGCTTCGGGACGGCGCGCTTTAGCTCGATGATGCGCTGCAGGGAGTCGTCTTTGGCCATGTTGGCCAGTAGCATTGCGATTTCGTTCGCATTGGGCTCTTTCGGGTTCTGGTATTTGGATTGTCTGGTCAGCTCCTGCTTCTCGGGGTATGGGGATTGAAGGGACGGGGCGGGTTTCGGTGGAGGAACTAACACACCGTTATCCGTGATAGGAGCATTTCCAGGAATGCATCGTCTTTTGCCAGAGCCTTGAGGACTTCCTGGTCATGGCCCGATGTGTTTATTAGGATTGTGAGCGCATTCTTTGCGATGGGTGCATAGTCTTTGACTAGGAGCTTGAGGTCTTTGATGGGTTCGAGTTGATTGCGCTTGAAGAGTGTTGTGTGTGATTGTGAGTACCCGACGAGGTGGTCTGCGGCTGTAGGAGGGTTTTAGCAGATGTCGTGTGCATCGAGGTGGGGGGAGGTGGGCTTACCGACCTGGCGGATTTGGGTATTTCCGTGGTGGAGGAACTCTACGAGCTGTGAGGGCTGTTAGCAAGGAAATTATGGAAGCACAAGGCGACTTACTTCTTCTAGTTCTGTAGGCATTGTGGCTGTCTGGTGTCGTCTATGTATTCCTTCGACGGTGTCGGTGACAACCTCCGCAGACCTCGATATTTTTCCTTATCGATAAGAGAGGGGTCGGGTGACAGCCAATCAGAACAGGGCGGGCGTCCAGGAACATTCACCCCCCGAGCGCCATCCCATCCACCCCACCTCAGCAAGAGGATTCTGCTGATGCTCCGAATCGATATCGGCTCACCCACCATGTCATGATTTCCATATTATGCTGCATTTCTTGTCAAGGCCACGCGTGCGACATGTCAGATGTACACCTTTCCCAACGGAGACTAGCTCTTCGTCCATCACATTCCCGGCGCCTAGTCTTCGACATCTTCATCCCACGTCTCTACAAACTTAGACTATTCTTAACCGCCGTCTGTTTCGTGGCGGCCACTCGGAAAGCCTCAATCGTACCATTTTCGCGACTAACAACAATCAGCGTATTCCCTCGTAGCATCGGAGGTCGGTGTCACCAACTCATTGCCTTTGTATCTCCAGGCTGGAAATAGCACTCCATTTCCACTCCTCCCAACATATCAGATGTCTTGCATACGGAACCTCCGACATCCGGACGATTCCTTCATTGAAGGTCAGCGCGGAAAAAGAGAGGCCTCTTTCAACCCACGCATGTAAGCACTGTCTTGGGCATCTCAAAATAGATCGCCGCCGCAATCGCTACGGACCGCTGCACTCAGGGCCAGTTCGTCACATACACTTGCTGCCCTGTGCGCTCGACAGCACACTTCCTACGGCAAATCAACGCTGACTGCAGCCCGTCAACCGACGTGGTTGGCCGTGCGAATACCCTGGGAACGTCGGGCGCTTAGGGGACACCACCCAACCACCTCTGCCATAACCGCCTGGAGGAAGCGCCCAGGATGACGGCCACACTGATTGGACCACCACATACACCACAAGGCCCAAATCGGGCGTTTTCTGCAGAGTAAACATTGGTGAACCGCTATTGCTTTGCGAGCGGCATTCTAACCTTCTTCCGAATGCTTGGTATGCCTCCGCTGGTGCTTCGTCTTATAGTGGTCCCTACCCTCCCCACAATATCCAGTCCGTAAGGCACACCTACCATGGTCAACCGCTGTGAAGACCTGGATTGAGTTTTACCCCGTCTTTCTTTGTGTCTTCTCAGTCTCATCCACGGTTGGCCTTTCGTATTATCACGGATAGTTAATGAAAGAGACGGGTCGAAATGGCGGGCCCAGCGCTACAATTATTTCCTCCCTCTCGTCCCCAGAGACAGGCGAGTCCAAACAGAAGGCAGCGTGAGAAGCCTCCTACCCCCGAGCCGAGAACAGAGAGAACGGATTCAGCGCAGAGTTCCAAGGGACCGACCGACTTCCACGAGCTCATCATCCAGGTCAACTCTGTCCCTGTCTCGCCGTCCAGCTCGATAGCTCCCCCGAGCTCAATAGCACCACCTCCCAGAGCACATATACCTAATGGGTATACAAGGACGCCGCCACCAGAGAACAGACCTACCTTCGAATCACCGCCTCGAGCAACTACGGTCTCTCCCGTCTCTATGGGAGATTCCTTTGCAAGAGTTCAAGACCCTCGGGCACGATCACCATCTCTTCCTACGCATGATGGCCAATGGACGAGAGCGGTCACTTCGAGCCCAGATCCCAACCGAGCAGTTTCTCCGGCCTTTTCTACGAGCGCAACCCTGGTTCGAGCAAACAGCTCCGCGACGCATGCGCCTTCAAGGTCACCGGAGGAAGAAATCCCCATGCGGTCCATGTTTCCAGTCTACGACCCTACTGTGCCACTACCTCACCAGCAATACAAGCCCACTCAAGCATCGCCTACCCACATTCCAAGAACTCAGATCAGCAGATCGCCCTACTCGCCGACGTTCTATTTGCCTCACAGTAATGTCGCCAATGAGGGGAACAAGACTCCTCCCCCAAAACCCTTCTTCACCCCCTCTCACCTCCTCGACAACCTATGGGTAGCGTGCAATGGACAAGAAGCGCCCGCAGTCCAGCTCTATACCCTCCGAATGCACCGCCCCACCGAGGCCAACCCGACCATCACCTTTGGCACCACGCCGTCTCTCCCATTCTACAGCTTAGCACAGTCAAACCTGGCTGGTCAAGACGAGATTGAAAGCATCATGAACGAACTCCTAATCCAGCGGCACCATCCTACCCAACCACGCGTTCTTCCCATTGCGCAACTCGACCTCATTTGCCCACCCTCCCTGGACCACCAAGGCTTCGATCCTCATCAGCAGGAGCCCACCACGCTCCTAACGAGCATTTACCCTAAACTTGCCGCTCTCGCCGCCCTCGACGCCGCCGCAAACTCGCCCGCTGCTTCTCACATCGCTCTCGCAGACCCCGGTGCCACATCTCCAGCAGCGCAACGACTGGCCGAGGACGTCCTCATGGGAGCTGCCCAGCGTGAATGTTGCGCCTTGGTGTGGACCCGCGACCCTCTTGAGCAGCCCACGAATCCTTGGGCGCGACATATGCCACCAGAAGGCTCCTACCAGCTCCATCATCCCATGTTGGGCACATTCCCCATCAAGCTGGAAGGCGACTGCTCCGGAATCAACAAACCCTCCACCCGCCCCGTAACCGCCATGTACGCCCACAACATGCCCTCCACCCCACCCATCGCCGGCAACGGCCAAAAACCCGCCTCCATCACCCTCCTGAACCCCTACATCCTCAGCCCTACATCCCCGCGCGCAAACGCCTTCTCCGCCGGCCTCCCATCACCAACCTTCCGCTTCGGCACCGACAATCGCCCCAACTCCATCACCCCCTCCGTAATGGACATCACCCAACTCCCCACCGCCACGGACGCCACCGCCGACGACGCCGTTCTCGCGCGTCTGGACTTCGTCTCCGACTCCCTAACGCTGAACCTGGGCGCCCTCACGCGCTTCGACAACCCATTCCTCGTCGACGTCGTCGCGTCCGCGATCCTCGCCGTCGCCGTTGCGGAGGCGAGGCGTGGGCGCAGCAAGAAGTCGCGCGCCGCGAGCATGGAGGCGTTCGAGGCGCCGCCGGATTCGCGAGAGGTGCTGGCGAAGCGGAAGGAGGGGGAAATTAGCGATCGGGAGGCGTTCAAGATGGGGTTTCTGGAGGGATGGAATGGGTGGGGTGGGAAGACCAAGTCCCCCCTGAAGGGAAAGAAGTGGAGGGGCAGAGGTGGGAGTGCGGATTCGGGCGATGTGCAGGTGGGACAGGCGGATAAGGATATTGAGCTCGGCGAGTGGTATGGGCAGCCTAGATCCATGGCTACGCAGAAAGAGGGTAAGACGAAGACGAAGGGGAGGAGGAAGGAGGAAGAGGAGGACAAGGAGAAGTTGCCCTTCGCGACGAGGACGATTATCAGTGTCCTGAGCTTCGCGTTCCGGACCGTCGTCTTTGTGCTCAAGATCGCAATCAAGGTCGTCGCGGGTGTGGTGGTCATGATCACGCGCAATTTCTCGAGGTTGTAAACGGTTGGTTGGGTTGCTGTATATATGGCTTTAGATGTGGAGGCTTTTCTTTGTTTTTCTATATTCCGCTTACTCTATGGTTCTGGGTGAGCGTCATGCTCGGGACAGATATAAGGCCTCCTTTCCTTTTTTTTTTCCTTTTTCATGGAGTGGTGGCTTCTATGATACCTGGTCGGTCCTACTTAGCGATGTAATGGAATTGAGGATCCTGTTCCGGCGTCTCTGGTGAATTTCTTCTGCCGTGTTGCGAATTCTCCTGTGCTGTTGAGCTGATCTGTATAATTCGCAGATTATCTCCACTTTTAGGTGATCTCTGGTTGGAGACCCTCGCCTTCTTCCCAATATCACAGCTCATCAGGACCTCCCTTCGGCGCCTTTTCGGCGTTGTTGGAGAGAGAGGCAGATGATTTTGTCCACGCGGATTGATGAGCTTATATTGCGAAAACAGCCGTTCTTTAGCCTCAGGTAGGGCTTCATCCGATCGCCCTAGCAACCAAGAAATGTAGGAGTAAGCGGTCACGTAGCAGTGAGCTGCCAACTGGTGGTCTTCGACATGGAATCTACTCCGCACGCCTCGCCGATGAAGTGACAACGCTCGCACAGCTCACGAACACAAAAGCCTCGAGTTGGACACTAAAATCATCTCCATTATCCTGATGAACCCTTTAGGCCGAACCTCGCCGATCCGAGATGCAAGTATGCTACGAGTTTCCGTAAATCCGTTCCGAGTTACCCTATGCATTCATTCCCTTATGCCGTCAGAAGACCTCAAACCACCAACGCCCGATGCCAATATCCGGTATCATGCATAATACAACCGAGAGAAAGAAAAAAGATCGCCTCTCCCTGCGGTCAATTACACCCATTCACTTCCCTCCAGATGCTCTCTTTGCACCCGGCAAAGGCGGAAACGCCGCGTCGTCCATCACCAAGCCTGGAGCTTCCGTCCTTTCCCCTTTCCCCTCTCCCACCTCCTGCCTCACAGGCACGTTGACCGGTTGGACAACTTCATCAAACAGTCCCCCCTCAGTAGGATGTAGGCCTCTTCCCACGTCCACCAAAATCCTCCATGCCCTGCGAAACTCGTCCCGAATCGCCACAATCCCATTATGCGTGACAGTTCTCGCGACATTGTGATCCAACTCGAATGGATCCTCAATGGCGAATAGATACCTCGAACGTACTTCCTTCCCTGCCACCGTCGTCGTCTTTGCGCCGGTCCAGCCCTTGTCCCGCTTCAGGAGAATACCGCCTGGGGTGCGGAGAGAAAGCACCTCGGTGGTCCAGTAGAAGGTTGGGGAGCGCGCCCCTGGGTGCTGTCCGGGGGTATATACAGGGAGAGCCGCAAAGTACTGGAAGAAGCCTCGAAGCAGAGCACCGAGGGATTGTGCGTTCCGTGTGAGGAGGCCCTGGTGTGCCGCTTGTAGGATCTCCTGCTCGTTGCGCCAAAAGCGGACGGTGTAGCCGTCAACGGTGGTCCCCGTGAGCATTTGACTCAGCCCATCGGCGGGTGTTGGGTCAGGGCGCCATGAGAGCTGCAGGTTTGGGCAGACGGGGGGTTGGGCGATGTTGATCAGGTAGTGCAGGACCATGAGGACCCAGCCGTAGCTTGACAGCGTGCCGCTGTAGCTGTTATTGATCTTGCGGCGCTTAGCCCATGCCTTGACGAATAAGACCATGGGACGGACACGCAGGTCGGTGAGGGAGTAGCAGCGGAGGAGGTGTGTGTTGTGCAGTCCGAGGCTGTTCGAGAAGTTGATGTCGCATTGGATGCCGACGCCGGTTTTGGGGAAGTCCAGAGGACCAGCGGGTTTTTCGCGAGCCCATGTTCTGTCTCTGTCGCGCGGTTTGGGAGGATTCTTGCGGTTCTCTGTGGTCTCGGGGCCGCCATTTTCAGGCAGTGATGTAGGCTGGTGTGGTGCTTCTGCGTCGGCCAGCTTGGGGGTAGAAGATCCGCTACGGTCCGCTGATTTCGAAACCAAGTCATTGATATCCATGGCGGCGAAGATCTCGGACGGATCGCGCTGATCCATAATCTCAGGGGGTTTGCCATCATCAAGGTCGACCAGCCCTGTCGGCTTCGGTGGACCAGGCTGGGGATACTTCTCTTCTGCGGGGAGATCGTCCCACTTCTTGCGTTCGTCGTACAGTGCGGTGTACAGCTCTTCCGAAGGGAGTTGGCACACCTTTAGTATAGGTACTCTGGTCTTGCTGAGAAGTCGCCCGCCCATCCTACAATCCAGAACCGCCTTTTCCAACAGTCTTGGGATTTCCTTTGGCAAGGTGGGGTGGCCCTCTACCAACCCATCCTTCCACACAGGAACAATAGCGAGGTCCATATCAGAGCCAGGCGTAGCGAAACCGGACGCCAGGCTACCGAATCCGACAAGATCTATGGTTTCCAGGTCGTCGCTGCAAACCTGGCTTTTGGAGATGGTGTCTCTGAGGATACCTTGAAGGAGGGCCCTGAATGATTCCTTCTCTTCGAGTTCGGCAAGGGTGATCTCAACACGGGGGACCTCCTGGGAGGCCACCTGGTCTAGAAACTGAATCTGGGCAATGGGATTCTCTGGGATGTGTCTCGGGAATTGAGGTGTTCGTGGAGTAAGGTGCTGAGGTCGACGTAGCATGCTGGGCTGCATGGGCTGTGGAGCCCGCTGTGAGTTCGGCGGCACGGTGGCACCATTACGGCCAACATTTCGACGATTACGCTGCCCTGGCCATGGGTGTGGATGTCGGGGATGCGTTGGAGCCGGGCCTTGTGGACCTTGTGGGAGACCGCCTTGTTGCCCGCCTCCTCGAAGAGCAGCCTGAGGCGTAGCGCTCTGGGAGGCCGAATCACCGTGTCTGAGTATCATCCTCCGCAGTTGATCTTCCAGACCCCCCGATTGCGGGAGAGCTCCGGGATCCATCTCTACCCTGCAATATCAGTACACATACAGTACTCGCCGCGCTTGCAATTGTTTGCGCTTGCTTTCGAGGAAAGCAAGACAACCTTGGAACGAAGTGGACATGTGACCTCCACGGAATACAGAATGGAGTGATTGTCGTTTAGATACCTTGATACACGTGGGCTGGGAGTACTCAACACCCTCCTATACACCTGGGCGGTTTAACGCGGTCCCAACGTTAGCATGGGAGTGAACAGGCCAGTCGCACGCCCCGACGTGGCGATCTCGCGGGAAAATATTTGACCGGCACCGAAGCTGGGGCTTAGCGGCTTGGCTCTGCCTGGGCTGTCCACGGGTGACGCTCCGCCTTGACCGACTACTTGCAGCAACCCAGCGCAACAAAGCCCTTTATGTCTTACCCCCGTCCAACGTACTTCTAGAAATCACCCGCACCCACGACTCTGCTATCACTTTTGACACGTTCGTTTCCAGGAAAGACGTTGCGATCCCTAATTGCTCACGAAGCTCGTCCCGTCGCTCGCGATGAACGGGCACCCGTCAGCAGCTCCGCAGGCAGCGCCGCAGGTCGCTCTCAACTCATCGACCGCCCCCTCTGCTTCCGCTCCTGGGAATCATCGAGTTGGACAGAATGGACAGCGGCCGCGTCCTAGGAGGCGCCCCGTGGCAACCGATCCCATGCGCACCCCATCCCGCCCCTTGAAGACTATTGCGCGACCGATCGTCTCCTTGACGGACATGAACACTCCAGATAGGCAGGCGCGTACTGCTGCGGCAAGCGAAAGTGAGAATGGGATACCAGTTCCTGTACTTCGTCAAGAGTACTCGGCCAAAACGGAGGGCGATACTATAGCGCTTCCGTTAGTGATGAGACGCAGCGATGTGAAGGAGTTACGCCACCATATCATGAGGCTCCAGGCACGTACTCGAATCGATATACAAAACGAGAAGCAATTCACACAGCCGATCCGTCTCCACCGCCGCGATCCTCGCGCGCCCCCGAGTGGCGCTGGGTCGCACTTTGAGGAAGAGGAAACTGTAGAAGACCTTGAGGAACAGAAGGAGAAAGAGCGCATCGAAATCCTGAAAGAGGAGCGTCGGAGGGTCCGCGAGGAGAATCAGGCCAAGATTGCGCCGACCGGAAAGAAGAAAGCTCCGGCTTTCCAGAAGAAGACGGAGCAGAAGTTCAGGGCTGACGACACCCCGGAAGCGGAGAAACGACGGTTACTGAAATATGAGGAGACTCTGCCGTGGCACCTGGAGGACTTCGACAACAAGCAAACATGGTATGGTACCTACGAGGCCGAGCTGTCCGAAGCCCACGTTATGCTCACCACCGCGTACGAGAACGGACGTGACGTCATGCAAATGGTTCCTCTCGAGCGATGGTACAAGTTCGCCGTGAAGGGCAAGATAAAGCAGACGGGTGAGCATGAGGAGGACCCCCTCAAGAAGGAAGAGAAGCTTCCGGATTTCTTGAGCAAGATAGAGCAGAAAAGTATCCGGAGGGAGCACGAGCATGCCATAAAGGAGATGAGGCGTTTGCGAGGTCGTGTCGGTGCGGGCGATGATGATGAAGGAGCGCCTCCTCTACGACGCCCCGGGGACGATGAGCCGATCGTCAAGCGTGAAGCCGATGCGGACGACATCGACTTCAACTACGAGGAAGACTTTGCGGACGATGAGGAAGGACTCAACGGCCTGTTCGAAGGTGAAGAAGCTGACGTCAAGGAAGCGGAGGAGAAACTGAGGCGCGAACGCTTGGGTGCTGCAGCATTCGACCTCCGAAATGAAGAAGAGATCTATAGACAGGAAGAGCGAGAGCGGCAAGCGGCCGAGAATGCCAGGAAGCTCGAGAAGAGCATCCGCAAAGCTTTGATCAAGAGGGAAAAGAATCCCGACTATGACTACCGCTCGGATCGCTCGAATCCCTACGAGAGCTCGTCAGATGATCTTGAGACGGATTCAGAGACTGAGAGGCAAAGGGCCAAGGAGGAAGAGGAACGGAAAGCCGCCGAGCAGAATGGGAAGGTGGATGCTGACAAGCATGGCTCGGGAGCTTCGACGAGGGGCACCAACACGCCTTCTGGTAATCACAAGCCTGTCGATTTCAACAAGAAAAAGCGACCTGGATCGCCCAACCTCTCCGAGGCAAGTGGTAACGAATCTTCGCGGAAGAAGCAGAAGAAGAAGCACGAGAAACTCAAGATCAGGCTGGGTACAACTCCAAGCGGGACTCCGGGTGGTAGTCGAGCGGCGAGCCCAGCTGCACCACAGCTCAATGGCAGCAGGGCTGGCAGTCCTGCTGGTGCTGGCGCTGCACTGCAGCAAAAGGCTCTCCCTTCTGCATTGGAGATTTACAAAGCGCTTCCTTCCGAGGGTATGACTATCACGGGTCTAATTGCCGCATTCAAGGGCCGTGTGGACAAGACCAACACTCAAGCGTTCATCAAACTGGTCAAGGCTGTATCCAGCTTCGACAAGGCGCGCAGCTGGCTCACCCCGCTCCCTCAAATGCCAGCGGAACAGGAGATCCAGAACAAACTGCAGCGCAAAGCGGCCCCCAAGAACCCGGCTGGGACGCCGTCCGCTGGGAACTAAGGAGAGTTTGGAATTCTGGTTTGGTGTTTCTATGGTCCGTATATGTGTATTTCCGTCTTCCTATAGAGCATGAAAACCTTACAACATCTGTGGTCTCAAACCAAGGTATAGGGAGATGTGGAGGCAATTCTATTCTTGGCGCGACAGCCATCACGCCCAACGCTACAGGTTTCTGAAGTCTGCGTATAGTGGGCTTTTCTCTATCTCTCTAGGCTTTGGTGACTTTACCGGTTCCAGCGCGGCCTCCATTGGGTCCATATTGATGGCGTTAGCGTGTTTTGAACACTCTCCAGACTCAAATGTTTGGTGTTGACCAAGCCTCTAACGTTAGGTGGGGACCGAGCGTCAGAAATCGCCACTCAACTCCACGCTCTACAGTAGGCGGATTCAGGAGCGCTTCCCACACTTCCCCACGACCCGGATCTCCAGAGTAGGTCAGATATATGAAGTATCCCCGCCATATGGTAACTGTTCCTGTTTACGCCTCCTACACACATCTTGGGTATCATCGTTAAACCTAGCCCAATGACCAGCAAGCTCCGCCATGGCGGGGCCTGCACCGCTACCCTATCCGGGTCCCGATGTCAGCATCGCCGGACGGATGATCGCCACCATTGTTACCTTGAACAGCATCTCCATCCCTCTTTTCGTTTTACGGATACGCGCGAGGATGGTGTCGGTTTCCAGATTCGGCCTAGATGATTTGACCATAGCTATCGCTATAGTAAGGACAACCCCTGCCGTCATATGCATATGTATACCCTTAAGCCTATGCAGACCCGTGGACTCGCCCCATCTATCTTAACGACATCCATATAGATGACTGACTGTCGGAGCAGTTATGCGCCATATTCCAGTCGGCGCTGACTCTTGCCGCCATACCGTACGGATTCGGCCGCCATAATTACTACATCTCGCCAGAGGACCAAGTCAAAGCAGGGCAACTCGTCTTCATTAGTCAACCGCCATGGTCGTGGTCACTCTCGCTCGCAAAGATTAGCATCGCCTTCATGATCCTACGCATCAAGAACACCCTCCCATGGAAAATCTTACTCTATGCCATGATCCTGATCCAACTTGCCTCGGCCATCAGCGCGAACGTGGTCCAGTTCTCCATCTGTGAGCCGCTAGCCGCCTTCTGGGACCCATCCCTCCGCCCTAACGCAAAATGCTGGCCGCCCAACGCCGCCCAGACGTGCATCATCGTCAACGCCATCGTGGGCATTGTCACCGACGTCATCTTCACTTGCTTGCCGCTATCCTTCATTCGCAGCATTAACCGCCCGCGGCGCGAGAAAATCGTGCTCTCGTTCCTCATGGGTCTGGGGCTGCTGACTAGCATGGCCTCCATCATCAAGACCACGAAAGTCAAAGCTTACGGCAAAACCAACGATCCACTATACGACGGCATCGCACTGGGGGTATGGTCCTTCGTCGAGCAACAACTCGGGATCATCGCAGCCTGCATACCATGCTTGAAAGCGCTAGGCGAGCGCTTCCTCCGGCGGATCGGAATGCTGTCCACAGAGGCAACGTCGAGCCCTAGGGCTTCTGAATGCGACCGCTGCGGCTCGGGGACCGCTGTACGGCGGAGTGAGGAGGGCCTGGGGAGCAGTACCTCGAGAGAAAACAAGGAATTGCTTCGTCTGTCGGATCTCGATCGTACGGGGAGAGAACAGAATAGTTTTTCCACGCAACGAGAACAGTCCGTGATGGCAGACGTCGAGGCCCTCAACACAATGGGATCGGAGCATGAGCAAGATGAAAGGATTGAGGATGCATCTACTCCGAAAATGGATGTTGAGGGGCGTGTTATTCAAGCCCCCGAACGGGCACGGTTACCCTAATGTGTTTGCAAGTGCATTTTTGTTGGAATATTGAGCAGGTCTGCGCCTTTTATTTTGGATATGCATATCCTTGTGTATTTGGCGACCATGACTACCATAGGTAGGCATGGCATCATTGGACTGTACAGTACATTAGATTCGCGCCTGCTCTATGGGGACTAGAAATAGATACCGCAATTAGAACTCTACGAACAAGACAAATGTCAAATCAGCGGATACAAGGCCATTTGAGCCTAGAAACGGGCCCGTACGATGTTACAACTGTCAGTCAGCTAGGACACAAGCTTAAGGCGTTCTCGTGCACCGAACCCTGTGCCTGCGCGACCATCACATCGCTTGCCAGTCGCTAGTCCCAAAGTGCGTACCTAGCCTAGCTACCATGCGACGACCCACACGAGTCCTCCTCGAAGAATTTTCGAGTGCTCTACAGTATCTACCTAGGTAGCCCGTTATAGATGGAATGCTCTAGGGATACTAACTTAACGTTGGGAAACAGAGCACAGCACAGTACAGTTTCACAGATAATGTATTTCTCACCTTGGAAATTGATTTTGGTTAAGGCGTTGTAGCGATTAGGGCTGGACCCTTCCAACCCACATCCCTGACATCATATAGATAGCTGGATCACCAGGATGTCTTTTATTATCTAGCCATGGAGACATTCGCCTCGGGTAGTGTCGATTGGTAATCTCATAGCCGGGACTTCCCCTCAAGGAAAGCGTGAATTGCAAAGTCGCCCTTCCATTGACGTGATGACTTAAGCTCAAATAAGTCCTCACCTGTCCTTACATATTTTTTCTGCGACTTGTCACACGGACAAGACATGAGACCACTCTTTTTGAAGTTTATATGATTACTGTGATACTCTGTTCAAATGCGATGACAACATCACCCAATTCAACCGAGGCCGGAGCCGGAGCCGCCAATCCCCTTGCACTCGCACCTGCATCCAAAAGCAAACAATCGGTTTTAGAGAGTCGACGAGGATTTCCATCAGACAGCGATGCCGTTATCGCTCCAGTATCACTGGCCTTGTCCAACATACCGGCATCCTCCTCGTCTCCTCGTCCTACCTCCCTCCCTCGCAAGATCATCAAAATCCTGACATGGACTCCTCCCCGCTGCCGCTGGGATCCCAACTCCCCACCGCAATTCTCGCTCAGCTTGAACCTCTTATTCGCTGTTGCGGGCTCCTTTACAGTCGCTAATCTCTACTACAACCATCCAATTTTGAACATTTTGGCCAGGGACTTTGGGGTCAAGTATGAACAGGTGGCACAAATCCCAACGGTGATGCAGGCGGGATATGCCGCTGGATTATTATTTTTGTGTCCGTTGGGGGACTTATTGCCCCGGAGGCCCTTTGTGGTGGGCTTGGTGGGCGTGACGGCGCTCTTATGGTAAGCTATGCTTCTCTCCCAATTCTCTGCTTCGTATAGTTCGTTGGCCATTCCCTCTATCGTTGGTTTCTTGCCTCTCATCAAAACTGGACTTTATGAGTCCGCGTTCCCGCTACCACCGCAAACTTATCCTTTTGGAACCTCCTCATCGTTTCAATACACCTCCTCCCATATCTTCTCGTCCACTAAAGTTCCCAAATTTGTATCAGACATGATTCTTGCTGCTCTCCTCGGTTTTCCCTCCATCAATGACCGTCCTTCGCTTCCACTACTTCACCAATTTTTCACAAATCTGTAATAACCCACGCTTACTTCTCCAGGCTCGTCCTCTGCATCACCACCTCACTTCCTGTATTCACAGCAATCTCCTTCATTGTAGCCATCACGACCGTAACACCCCAACTCATGCTGCCTCTAGTCGGAGATCTCGCTCCTCCCCACCGTCGCGGCGCCGCCCTCTCAATTGTTACTTCAGGTCTCGGACTCGGCATCGTCATCGCCCGCACCCTCTCCGGCATCATCACCAACTTCACTTCCTGGCGCATTGTCTACTGGCTCGCCTTTGCGCTCCAGTGCAGCATTTTCATCCTCCTTTGGGCGTTTATGCCCGACTACCCGAGCACAAATCCCACAGGCCTATCCTACTTCCGCCTCCTCCTCACCATCTTCCAAATGCTTCCCAAACACCCCATTCTCGTTCAGGCCTGCATAACAGCTTTCTTCACAGCGACGACGTTCACGTCTTTCTGGACAACGCTAACGTTCCTCCTCGCCGGGCCTCCGTACAACTTCCCCCCTCTTCATATCGGTCTCTTCGGCCTCATAGGCATCGTGGCAATGCTCTTCGTGCCCCTCTACGCTCGCAAAGTAACCGACCGCTTCGTTCCTCACCTCTCCGTCCTCGTCGGCCTGACCTGCTGTCTTGTCGGGATCTGCCTCGGTACCTACATCGGGACGTTTCACCTCGCCGGGCCCGTGTTCCAGGCCCTGCTGCTGGACTTCGGCATGCAGACCGCACAAGTGGCCAACAGAAGTAGTATTTACAGCGTCGAGCCTAAGCGGCGAAATGGCGTCAATACAGCGTTCATGGTCGCAGTCTTTTGTGGGCAGTTGGTCGGGACGGCGGTGGGGAATGCGGTGTTTGCGAGGAAAGGGTGGGTGGGGAGCGGAAGTGTGAATGTGGGCTTTATTGTTGCTTCAATTGGGACAATGTGTATGAGGGGTCCGTGGGAGAAGGGGTGGGTGGGCTGGAACGGCGGTTGGAGTTTCAGGAAAAAGGTTGAAGTGGGCACAGTGGATAGGAGGGCAGAGGAAGGGAACGCAGGGGAGTTGGGGGCGATTAGAAGGATGGAGGAGGAGATGGCTGCGGAATTGGGCAGGGGAGAAGATGAAAGATTAGGTGTGACGGACGGGGATGCGGTAGAGGAGAAGGAAGAGGGGAAGGGTGTGAGTCCGTCGGAGGGTATCAGTAGGAGGGGTAGCAGTGAGAAGAGTGCGAGGTCGAGCATACGGGATGTGATCCAACGCGTTACGGAAAAAGAGCACAATCGATGACATTGTTGGAAGATATACATAGCGTTATCCCATATTCTGCATGTGGAGGCTGCAACGGAACGGTTTTATAGATAGTAGATCCGGCAAAGGACAACGTTTAGACTAGCAATGAATTATTTTAGATCAGGCGAACGATAGTTCATGAAACAAGCCACGACAAACATTTTGAATCAAGGGCCTAGGTGATAGATAATGTGGTGCTCTGTTTTAGCACACGCGTCAACCTTTCCGTTACAGTGAGGAGTGGTAGTTAAGAAGTTTAAAAGTACTTCCATACTAGACCATAACGCCATCAGTATCTATTCGTCAATTTCTTGGGTACCAGCAACGAGGAAATCAGACCTCTTAGGTGCGAGGGACAATATTTTCTGTCACCTGGGTGCTAAGCCAAGGGACGGATTGAAACAAGTCATTGGCCTCACTGTATCACGGCTATACCACCAGCAAGCGGGTATCGCGGGAATACTCGTCAAAAGGAGAATGGAAGTATGGATTCATTACGCAGCCGTCTACCCTGCACTTGCAGCCTCAATCTTGAAGCCATGGTCAAGAAAGAAAAGACCGTAACCCCTGTAGCCATGCCCGTTATAACCCTTCCATGTAAACCCACCATCTCGATACCCAAGCCCACAAAGGGCTTTCACATTACCGTCACTCTGAGCGGCTGTACCTTTAGATAGCCGTCTTGGACTCCACATGCTCAGTGTGAGTGGGCGTCATGATCTGTACATCGCCCTTCTCGATATCGCGCTTAAGCTTGTCGAGACGAGAATCCGCAGTCGCGGTCTTCCAAGCAGGAACCCCGCTGTCGAAAATGGAGTCCATTTCCTCGAGGGACTTGCCCTTGGTCTCGGGGGCAGTGAGGAACATCTAAAAGGTCACGGTCAGTTCTGATCCATGCGAAGAATACGTGGTGGATGGATTGAGGCAACTTACATGAATGAAAGCCAGACCATTGAACGTCGCAAAGATCATGTACATCTTCCAGCTAATCTTCTGCAGAAGCGGCGGAACCGCGAAAGCCAGGGCGCAGTTCCAGATCCAGTTCGAAGCAGTGGCGAGAGACACGGCCTTCGCGCGGACGCGAGCGGGGAAGATCTCAGAGGGATAAGTCCAGGAGGTCGGGCCCCAGGTCGTCGCAAAAGTGGCTACAAAGAGGTAGCTACAAGCGACAACGCCCTTGGATGGACCAGGCTTGTTGACAAGGACCCAGGTGACTTCGTCTTTGGTGGCGGGGTTGGTGTTGGGCTGTCCGTAGGAAGCTTGGATAGCGCCGGAGATGAAGAGAAGACTCATCATGCCGAAGGAACCGAGCAACAAGGCGGGACGGCGACCAGTACGATCGAGCCAGAGAATTGCGGGAAGAGTCATTACGACGTTGATGATATACTGTCGTGCGTATTAGAATGAGAAATCACAAGATGTTGTCTTTGTCCGCCAAGGGTGTTGGGCCGTGAGGACTGTAAGATTGTAAGATCACATACCTGGATTGAGGACGTCAACAGCTCATCAGCAATTCCAGCGCCGCGCATGATGTAGACGATGTAGTACATCATAATCTAAGGACGGTGTTAGCCGGAAAGCTGCTCCGTTGTTAAGAAGGGCGGGGGGGAAGGGGGGAAGTGGAAAAAGAGCAAGACCACAGCGCCAATCACTTACATTCATTCCGCACAACTGGGACCACATCTGAATAGACATTCCAAGAATAACGCGCTTCAGGATGCGGGGTTGAGTGAGGGCCTTGTAGCTGGTGACCGCCTGTTCACGCTCAAAGCGGAGGGCTTCCTCGATCTCCTGATACTCGGCGAGGACCGTCGGGTTCTTGGTGTCACCGCCGCCATGGAGGTGGGCAAGCGTCTGGATGGCCTCATCCCAACGGTCTTTGCTGGCGAGCCAACGGGGAGAGCGAGGGAAGAAGAACATTCCAAGGAAGAGGAGAGCACCAGGAAGCATTTGGATGCCCCATGGAATTCGGAATGCGGCACTGCCTTGATTGGGAGCCTTGGGTCCGCCATCCGCGAAGGAGGCGCCATATTGAATGAAGTACTGGATCAGAATGCCCCTTCAACGGTGTTAGCAAGTTTGTTAAGGGTCAGTGCGCATGTTCAAGCGGACACGTACCAGGTGATGGCCCACTGTTGAAGAGACACAACACGTCCGCGGATCTCCTTGGGAGCGATCTCGGATTGGTAGACGGGGACAATAGCAGAGCAGATACCAATGCTCATACCGCCGACAACACGACCGATGCAGAGAAGAGCGACGCCATTAGAAGCGGTCTGGAGACTATGGCCTTGTCAATGAAAGCTGCCAGTGAGAACGGCAGGTACGTACATGGCACCGATAATCCAGATGAGCGCGCCGACTTGGATTGCGGTCCGACGGGAGAGCTTGTCGGCGATGAAGGACGAACTGAGAGCGCCCAGAAGAGAGCCTGCCGGCATGGAAGCGGTGATTCCACCTTGACGATAACCGGTAGCTATTGCGGTCAGATCCAACTCTAGAAAGCAGTACATATCACGTACGATGACCGAAGTAGTTCTGGTACGCATTGGTTCCCAAAACACCACTCATGGAAGAGATGTCGAAACCGAACAGTGCTCCACCGATTGCGGCGAAGCCGCAAATGGCGTAGACGTTGTAGAACGTCTGTGATGGTCAGCGGTGATGCAAAAGAGGATGCTCGAATTGTTTTTACCTTCATCTTGTCGACGATCACGGTAGGTAAAGGGAAGGCTGTATTCAGTAGAGAGGAAGAAGTTGAGGTTGGGTTGGAGGAGGAGGAAGAAGGAAGGAAGCTACTGGGCCAAAAGAGGATTTATGAAGTTTCTGGGGGCGGGAGCTCCACCCGCGCGTGATCTAGAAAGGTCGGTGTGGCTTCAGCACGCGCTTGGCGGTCTGTTCATCGTACTTTTGTTTACTGTGGCAGTGTACGCTCCGCCTTTCACCGGCTTGAGATCTGCAGACCCGTACCCATGTGATAAGCACGGTCCACTCAATCTGGACTCCCGCCACCCCAGAAACAAACAAGCGTTTCTGACAGGACGGGAGGACTACAGTACGGCAAACATGACCCATGATGCTGGAGAAACACGAGGTACCGTGGGACCATATTGCCCTGCAGGGGAGAACTTCCAATGAGATTCTGGGGACCCTCCGCCATAGTAACGGCTTTCTGGGCTTCGGTGCAACCTTGAACCGCATAGCATGTTGTACTCGGAGGCTATTCAGGCGTTCGGCGGTGAGATCTCTATGTGCCACCAACTGGACGAGGGCATGAAAGGTGAGACTGGAAGGTGATGTCAGTCCACCTGCCCGATATTGCAGTGTTGCAGGCTCTCCCGTAATTTTTCCAGGAATTCCCGCACCATAGTTCCGCGTCTATCTAATACTGGAGAGCAGTTCCTCCGCACTGGACCATTACCCCGACCTTGAATTACCCAAAACAGACTAGCGCTATATGCGGACTGCATCTCTCCCCGAAGGTCGGTTGATCAACATGCCAACTCCCTCACGAGATATCCACCTCCCTTCACTGGCCGTGTGGACGCACCCCGCAACCGCGCCTCATCGACCGACCGAGAGTGGCACCATTGGAGTATTGGGCATACGCACCGAGAGCTGCTCTCGGTAGCACAACCGCGAGGAGGACATGGTCGTACTTCAAGTCTTCCACAACACCACAAATGTGCGCACATCGAGCACAAAATGCCAGCTCCCAGCCACTCTGTCACGGCGTCGATAAGGTGCAATCTTCTGGCAATAGATTTGTTGCCTGCCACGATCTATACGACGTCTCCATATATTCGACTGCAACGCAACCTGATGGGCCGTTGGAGATGCAAGCAGGCAAACGGCTCGGCACTGTCAGCGCCTTGTATATACTTGCGTACACTATCGTGGCAATCCACTGGTGTATCGCGTTCCACCTGATCTGTCCTTTTACTCGCGCATCCCATGGATCGAGGGGCTGAGATCAAGCTGAAATCAGCACCGAGTCGCTCCACTATGCGGTTTACTAGACCAACTCGCAACTGATACCCATTAGCCATCGCCACATCATTTCGAAAGCGCAAAGGAACTGCGGGGACTTGGTGATCGCATTCAGAGCATGAGATGGACGTGCTAGGCCGTAGCCGGCCCATTGATTCACGTCCAATGTTCCCATCCCTTTTATTTGCATTTTTCTTCTCCCCGACTCTCCGCGTCATTCCGTTTACCATTCATCACATCAGCCACCACTTCGTCGATCCCGGTCTTTTCGCCATGATTTGCTGCACCCTATCATCTAGCGAACCAACTGCAACAGCTCCTTCCACTAGCCACACATCCTAGACGCTCGTCCATTCCAATAACCTCATTCATCGCATACAGGCGCAATATATCAAGTTCAAGGCCTAGAAAACGGCGCGAGCTACCTCTGAAAAGTCCGGAATCCGAGACTGTCAACCCGGATATGGCCTTCTCTGATATTTGGATAAGCCCTGGTCGTTGCATGTGGTTAATCGGGCAAAAGCTCCACACGACATCCCCGACGGTACCCTGCATAAGGTCCTGCTGACCGCGCCAGCTGAGCTTCAATCCATAAGCAATCTGTAAGATATATAAAGGTACGTACCTATATTGTTCCTGCTCTTACCTACCCAAGTCTGCTATTGTTTGACCCCCACGTAAGTTGGCCTTGGTCCGTCTTTTCCTACATGAAATGCTTACTATGGCCATTGTCAAGTTGTGCCTACCCTCAGAGTTTGTTGTACACACAAAGGCCATGAATGTCGCCAGTAACGGCCTGGCATCTCCGCGGACGACTTGAATCCTCAACGGTGAAAGTGACGGCTCCCCAGTATCGTAGAATAAGACAACAGCGGTGGAGCGCTCGCCACACCACGCCTCGGGCTCCAAGTTCTCAGCTTCCAGAAGGGGTCGGGCCTCTGGGGTCAGAACTTCAGGAGGACTGAATTCAATCAACCTCATTTGAGGAGCCATCCACCACACCCTATCACTTCTCTGGCTCACTCGGGAAGGTAACACAAGGCCAGGTCTGCTCAGAGCCAACGCCGATACTCCACGAATCCATGATCACCAATGTATGTATGCGCACAGAAACTAGGCCCCTACACAGACTCCGTCCCAGT
This sequence comes from Westerdykella sp. P71, assembly GCA_019022765.1. Taxonomy (NCBI): domain Eukaryota; kingdom Fungi; phylum Ascomycota; class Dothideomycetes; order Pleosporales; family Sporormiaceae; genus Westerdykella; species Westerdykella sp. P71. The sequence goes on along the minus strand of JAFHBW010000164.1, from coordinate 20,241 downwards.
CCCCTCCTTGAAACAGTCACGCAATCTCTTCCGGTCCCGCTTCAAGACCTCCGCCCAGCTTGCGGCTCGAGCGGGAAAATATCAACACTTACCATGGCTCGCATTATACATAAAACAACCTTCATTCGCACAACGCTCACTACCTGCGACGTCTTTGTCCTCGCCATACATTTCTTAGACCCCAAGAATAGCATCACTCCGGAGCAGGTGATTGATTGCGTCCATCCGTGGTTTATCGATGCGGAAACATTCTGGTGGAGGCAGCTGGGCATGAGTTGCCGATGACTATATTTGGAGTTTTGCCCGGAGAAAAGTGGAAGACATTCGCTTGAGGGTGGTGACAATTGATGGAGCTTAATTCTCGAAGTGGATAATGGTATATTTTTATTTCCGGCACCGAGCAGGTGTAACAAAAGGCAAGAAGTCAACCGAGAGATGGGTATTGGTGGCTAGTAGACAAAATTTCGATGCAAATGGCCAGAAATGTGAACATTCGCTGCAGGTAGACTTATGGTGTCTTCTACATTCTCATCACTGACACAGTGGTCGTTGTTGAGCAGACGGCCCACTTGATTAGGCCAAGCAGTGCTTAAGAAATAATAATACACTTAAAAAGAAGCACACCACCTAGGTCAGGCTCGATTCCTGACCATCCCTTGTGATACCCTGCGCCCTAGAAACTCCCAAACACCATCTTGAAGGAGCCCCAAGTGTCCCCTCAGTTCCCGTTGCCGTCTCCAAGCAGTCTGGCAACCATGATGTACCCAAGGATCAAGCACGTCAAGATCTTCCACTTGTGCTTGCCCAGTAAACCCTGCCCTACATCCCTCGCTTGCTGTCCGCCTTGCACCACAGCCTCGACACCAGTCGCACTGGTATTGGGTCTCCTCCTCAGACCCGCAACCTCAGGCATACAATGCGGTGCAGGAGGAGCCACTCCCGTCACCAAATCGATCTTCCGCTCTTTCAACCACTTCAGGTTCTCCTCATCCAGCTCTGGCCACTCTTGTCTGAACTTTGCGCCACCATCCCCGCTCTTAATCGCACCTACTCCACGTGATCCCGCTGCCGTAGCATTGCCAGAGAACCTCGTACCCCCGCCTGTACTATTCCACCACCTCGTCCTTTGTGCAAACAACCTCCTCTCCTGCTCCGATGCCCGTACACTGCCGGTCGTCATCTCCTCACTCGTCATGAAACTTAGCAACCCCGTCAAAATCGTGCTAACCTCCCACGCCGGATTGAAGCTCTTCGGGTGGAAATCCGAGATACTGAGGCACAGCCGTGTAGAGGGTTGAAAGCGGCCCGAGGGTGTGTGCATGCGGATGGCGGGCGGAGCGAAGGGGTAGTTTGGAGGGAACATTAGGGTGCCCCAGTATTGACCGCCTTCGTAGGGAGTATCGGGGGGTCCGGTGAGGATGTAGTGCCATTCTAGGATGTTGGACTCGGAGGGATGGGCGATGATGAAAGGAGGCGGGGATTGGGAGATGCGAGCGTATTCTTTGGTGAGGCGCTTGGTTGCGCCCGGAGAGGCCATGGTGGGTAGTTTGGTCGTAGCGGTGCAAGAGTAGGAGAGGTTGGTGGAAGGTGAGAGTGATATGGGCGTGGTTTATGTGTGAGGGTCGATCGGAAGGCGAAACAGAAAGCAGATCGTGGAAGGCTCGCTGTTTGTTCGGGTGAATCAGTCTTGCGTATGGAGGAGGCAAGCGAGAGAAGAGAAAGTGAAACTCAAACACTGGAGGTGAAAATGATATAAAGTCTGGAGATGTGGCGGAGGAGCGTAATACGAATGCGCTCAGCTGCAGTTGACGTTGCTAGCACTACCCCGGTCAATCGGCGAACGGATGTGCACGTGATGATCGACCGGTAGCGCGGTGAATCTTGGCAGGCATCCTCGAATGATGCAGCTGTCGCATGAGAGCTGGGAAAATCAACAAATCGGCCATGGCTTCCCCGGGCGAAGACGAGGTGAGGACAATAAACTGATTTGTACTCTAACTTCATACTGACCGCCATTGCAGATCTTCGAAAGATTGAGCCAGAAAACGGACCCCGCCGAGCTCAAAAAGCAGGAAGATGAGCTCAATGCACGGCTGTTCGCACAACACCAGAAGGCTCAGGAGAGAGTGGCAGAGCTGGTATGGGTGCAAGATCTTCCGAAGAAGTAATGGACAGACAATTGACAATTGGGGCAGATTGGCGACAACACCACCCTCCTGGTTACGATATCCTCGGTCCACATCCTGCATGCCAATCGGACGCGCAAAAGCTTCCTCGAACGTGTCGTCAACCCCCTCCTGAGCGTGAACAATGAGGAACCCTATACTCTGGAAGAGGCTCTGAGGGAGGTAGGCGTCGCAGCTGATAAACTCAATCGCTTCGGTACGTCATATGCGGACTAAGTCGTGGACAATCTTTAACGCCAGGGCCAAGGCATCTTCAAATCTCCAATCTCAGTGTTCATCGACCGCCCCGATCCCACCAATCCCGCGAGCTCTCCCACCGATATTGACGTATATCTTTCCGCCGTTGAGCGTGGTACTTACACCATCAAGACCGGAACTGAAGCCGGCCATTCGGAAGCAGATGCATATGTCAATGCAGAATTCCGCAATTTGTTTGGCGGCGCCGAAACCCTAAATGCTCATGCATCTCTGGGTACCAGAACACGGTCTGCTTACTCGCTCGCCGTTGATACCCCTATACTTAGCAACCCGGATTTCAAGTTTCAGTTGAACGGTTTTGCAAGCTCGACACTGAAGAGCTGGGCAAGCCATGAGGAGGTTCTGAAAGGAGGAAATTCTATCCTGAGCTACTTGACAAAGAGTGGGCACAAGCATGAGTTCGGGTACTCTGGTATCTGGAGGCAGGTGACTGGCCTTGCTCAGAACGCATCTCCCACCGTCCGTGCCGACGCCGGCGACTCTTTCAAGTCCAGCCTTACCCATACCTGGATCAACGACAAGCGTGATTATGCCTTGCTTCCCAGCAAGGGTTACCTCCTGAAGACCGTATCAGAACTAGCAGGCGTTGGACCCCTGAAAGGAGATGTGTCTTTCTTCAAGACGCAAGCCGAGTCGCAGGTGGCAATTCCCTTTGGCGACACAGGCATAACCTTCACGGCCGGCCTACGCGGAGGCCTTCTCTACCCCCTTGCTTCGGGTAGAAGCAGAATCCCTCAGCATTCCCGCATCAACGACCGCTTCCAACTCGGCGGGCCTAACGATGTTCGTGGCTTCCGCATTTCGGGTCTTGGTCCCCATGACGGCCCCGATGCTGTTGGCGGAGATGTGTTTGCTGCAGGGGGAGCCAGCCTGCTCTTTCCGGTCCCCAAGGTCGGAAAGGAAACGCCTCTGAGATTACAAGTCTTCGTGAATGGCGGCCGGTTGATTGCGCTGAAGGGACAGGACAAGGAAGGTCAGATGGATAGTGCGGCCGTCAAAGACAGCATGAAGAGGACAATCAGCTCATTAACACATGGTCTGCCTAGCTGTGCGGCGGGCTTGGGTCTTGTCTACGCCCACCCCATTGCGCGCTTTGAAATCAACTTCTCGTTGCCGCTTGTGGCAAGACAGGATGAGGCGACCAGGAAGGGCCTCTCCTTCGGTGTGGGCATTGAATTCTTGTAGTATAGAGAGGAGATACCTTGTATGAGTATCTGTTTTGAGAGGATAGCATATAGCCCGGTTGCAATCTAACATTTACTATGTTGTTCAATTTTTATACATCGTCAGTGGAGCTGGTTTAAGTCCCTCTTTCCATTGCCATCGCCCTCCTCAACTTCAAAACCTCATGTTTTGTAACAAAAACATCCTTAACCACTCCAGTGCCCACGCTACCCTCAGCCGGCTTCCCCTTCCCCTTCCCCCCATAAGCGGTAGCAAGGTTGTCCATGGCATTGATCAGGTCTCGCACCTTGGCTCCTTCCCATTCTCCAGTGCTGGTCGTCCAGAATACGCGCTTGATACCTACGGTTGCCATGTAGGATATACACCGGTAACAGGGGCGAGAGGCGAGGACTGAGGGCTCCTCTGAGGGCTCCTCCGGGGTGCATGTTGGAAATGCAGGGGCGGGGCTAGTTGCGAGGGTAGGTTGGGTTAGTTCCTCGTGCAAGGAGCCGGTTTTGCGAACGGGATTAGCAGGAGGAGTGGAAACTTGTATATCAATATCCGGGGTGCAGCAGGCAGATGATTTTGCGGAAGTGGGAGAGGAATTGTAGCCCAGGCGGGCGACATAGAGATCGGCGCCTTGGAGCCTGGGGTACTTCTTGCGGTCTGAGACGGAGTGGGCGGATTCCGTTGCGCGGCTGGTTGTGATTAATGTAGGCTGGAGTTCGGGGATAGGACTCGGTGATGATATAGGGTATCTAGCTGATTTGGACTGCATCGAATTAGTCCTGCGTCGGTGAATGATAATACCTGCGTCTTTCTTACTCTCTTATCGACGTTGGATGAAGGCGTATTCGTAGGCAAAGCGGTACCAGTCTTGCCCTCAGATGGAGGCGTTCTTCCAGAGAAACAAGGCGCCACAATACCCGGAATTGGCTTCTGGTCCCGACGCTTCTTCTCATGTTTCCCGCGGCTCTGTGGCCGCACATGTTGTTGTTGTTGTTCTCTCGCGCTCTTCGCCTGGTGTTTCTCCATACTGGCCTGTGTACGACAACGTAGTGCATTCTTCAGCTTGGGACGCGAGAGCAGCGTTGCACACCGTCTCGACGTACAGTTTGAGTGCTTCTTGTTGTTTTCGAGCTTTTCGTTTAGAACCGCCCGGTACCCTGACGCTCGGTTTTTGGGACAACAGGGAGTTAGAAACCTGAGTGGTGGAAGCGGAAAAGATGGCGGCCATTTCACTGTGCATGGAGAGAGGACCATTGGTCTTATTACCGTCGCCCACGATTTCAAATGGCGTGAACGTAGCCTTGGTAGACTTGAATTCAGGATTGTTATCCGGCTTTAGTTTGAGCTTTTCCTTGGTTCCTCTCTTTGACTCCATGGCATGGACGCTGTTGACGTAACGGCCAGACAATCGACCAGACTTTAAAGTCCCACCATTATAACCGGGACGGTAGTCATTAAATCCCTTTCCAACGACTCGGCCCCCGCGTACGATAACACAGCCATGGCGGAAATGCAGAGGAGATTTGGCGGCCTGCTCGAGGCAAAGCGTGAGGTAGTTGTCAGTCTTCATCTTGAAACAACGGAGAATTTCAGCTGGTAGTTCCTGTGTTGGCGTGGAGTTTGGCGGGTTCGATTGGTGTATGTACAATGCAAAAAGTGTTATCCTCGAGCCAGAGAAGATAGCCTTGCTGTGCGTGACTGTTTCTCTCTCTAGGGTTGGAAGTGATGTTCGAATTGGAGTCACGCACCCGCACTAGTCTATATATGGACTAGCGTATAAGCTCACCACTCAGCTGGGCCCAAACCTCATGTCCCGACATTCACTGTACAACTCCCTGGGCATTGATGGATCCTGGTTTTCCTTCCCGACTTCTCGGCGTCCCAGCCGCTCCAGTTTTAAGCTTTTGCCAACCTCGACGAGGGTGTTCCAACTTGCTTAAAACAACGCCATGGTAGTGCCCCACAGGCGTTCCCAAGTTGACGTGCGTAGTTCGTAGTTCGTGCTACAAGAGCCTTCCAAGGGGCCTCATACTAAGTCATTCTAGTTTACAGTAAGTAAATTGGACTGTCAAATGTATTTACCCCACTATTTGGGCTCGAGAACGTCTTTTCCTAACCGGAAATGGCAGTCGTTCTGTCAAGCCAATCCCACACTTCCATCACAGACACTTTATGACACCCGTTTGAACAGGACGCTAAGGAACGATTGAGGAGTCAAGAATAGCTCGTATCTTCCATCTCTCATCTACCGCGGCTATACTGGTTCTTTAGAGTTCTAACACTACCATTTCCAAGCTTTGCTACTTGCAATATTAGCTTTCCAGTAGCGGGATCTCTTTTACAATAACAACGCTCGCCGTCGTTTGGTCGCCAATGGAAACATAATCCTCTGCCTTCTGGTTTTTGAAGATCCAAGGATTAGCGCCGTAGAACGACGCAATATCAGTCAGGGGAATAGGACCAGTGTAAGAGATAGTATACTGCGTGACGGAGTCGTCACCGGCAAAATTTCTGTCGTTACGATGGGTGCCTACATGCACCTCGCCGACCTTAGCTCCTGGAACAGCGGCTCGACTCCCTTGCTAACGGTTCAGAGGTCCTGTACTATTTAGGAGGTGGGGAGAGTTTCTGGACGGACAAATTTGCGCCCTTCCGGGTGCACTTGATTGCCTGAACCGAACTTGCCCCATATCTGAGCGCCAACGTGAATGTGGTGGTTTGAAATGGGCGGCATCCCGAAACGGGGAGCAATATGGCAGTTTGGCCAGCGTCTACGGCCTCATAATGTGCATGCGCGACGAAGTCCTGCCATCAGATCCTCCCTACAGCGTACCAGCTAACGACTGTCGCATGTGTGAACCGATTACGAAGAACCTCGTTACCATCAAGGAGTTAGCCCACGCTGAATCTCAACTGATTGACGGCTCCGCTGTAATGTGTTGCATACGGCATCGCTGCAGTTACGAGACCTGCAAATTCTGGGCGGATAATGAATTGGGGTGGAGATATGACGGTGGGCAATACTGGGGTCACAGAGCCGCATTAGCGGCTCCTCACGGCAATTGAAGATTATATTCCAAAGGTATAGCAATTCAGCACATTGCCATCGGTACGTATCCACGGCTCCTTCAACACCGCAACCGACTTCACCACACCACTGGCGACGAAGAGGTGCTGGATGATGGTGGAGCCATGGACTCAGAAGCAATATGGTCATAGTCATCATAAAGTGGCTGGTTAAAGACTTGGGCATTTTCTGGTTGAGGCTTCCCCGTGGGGAAGGGTTCCAAGATTCCAATTTGAAGGTACGTTTTCACCTAAGCCGGTTAAATGTCCTAGAAAAACGGCGATATTAAATGCCAATCTCCCCATATCTTCCTCTGACTTTCTGGACATGGTAAACCCGCGGATATCGGCCACAGGTAAATTAATTTCGTCATTGTGGCAAAGGCATAGTCACGGTATAGCCACGGTAATAATCGTATCTACCGCATGGCGTTCCCGAACCCCGAGGATTTACTATGTTTATGATCTCTTAGTATCCTTGGCGAGTCGTACTTCCGGGAAACTGCTCACCATTCCAGACTTTTACCTTCCACATGGTCACGGATGTCGATTGATGTTTCTGGCGTCTTGTCCAGTAGGCTGGTAACAAGGTCCAGGTACCTCCCCACCATGGGAATGCACGAGACCAATGGTAGTCCGTCGCGATATGAGATAGGTCCCAGGACTGAGCCACGATGGGCTTTGCGGTAAAGATTCATTTGTCTTCGTGCCAACGGGGATCACGATTTACTCACGCGAGCGTTACCATGACGTTCTGGTAGCAATTCCCCTTACTCGCATCCGCTCAGTACCATATTTCAGCTAGGTCCAAAAGCCTATGGGAATTAGACTTATCCGGACAGTGCACCGGCTTCTATGTCCAGGTGGTGCCATGATGATCTGTCTTGCAACTGTGTGTCTTCCGTCCTGACCTATATAATACAGCGGTGGCCCCCTATGATTGCCCACTGTCGCGAGGAAAATCACTTCCCCAAAGGTTCAACAATGGGTCGTCTCACCTTCTTCCTGGCCGCAGCCGGCACCCTCCTTCCCTCGACTTCAGTCGCAACACCACTTGACAAGAGAGCCGCTGTCGATACTTGTCTCTCGAATCTCAAGGTCCCAGTTCTCACGGCTGGTTCCTCGGATTACGTCCAGTCCCTCAAACCCTTCAACAATAGGGTGACATTCACGCCCGCTGCGTATGCAGTCCCCAAGACAGTCCAGGATGTACAGAATGCTGTTTCTTGCGGTGCACAAAACGGCGTCACCGTCACTGCAAAGTCAGGAGGACACAGCTATGCATCCCACGGCCTCGGCGGAGAGGACGGTCACTTGATTGTGGATATGCGGAATTTCAACGGTGTGACTGTCGACCAGAAGGCTCAGACCGCCGTCATTGGCACAGCAGGACGTCTGGGTAATGTTGCAACGTCACTTTACAGCCAAGGAAAGCAAGCCATCAGCCACGGAACGTGCCCTGGGTACGTATACAGTCATATCACACTCTAGAGCAGCACTGACGTCTCATTCAGTGTAGGTGTTGGTGGCCTTACCCTACACGGTGGCTACGGCCTGATATCCCGTAGCAAGGGTCTCACCTTGGACAACGTTCTGGAGGCTCAGGTCGTTCTGGCGAACAGCAGCGTCGTCACTGCTTCTCCAACCCAGAACCCTGACCTCTTCTGGGCTCTCCGGGGTGCTGGTGCCGCTTTCGGCATCGTAACCAACTTTAAGTTCAAGACTTTCACTGCCCCGGAGAACAACATCGTCTTCAACTATCAGGTCTCTCCCGGGTCGGCCAGCCAATTGAGCACCATCCTCACCGCCCTCCAAGACTTCACGCGCAACACCCAGCCCCCCGAGCTCAACATGCGCCTTTTCCTCTCCGGCTGGACCACCTTCTCTGGCGTCTACTACGGCACGCGCGACAACTTCGACAGAATCATGAACCCGCTCCTCCAAAAGATGGGCATCGGCTGGGGCCAGGTATCCACAAACAGCTGGCTCGACACCCTCACCTCCTTCTCCAACGGCGCCCTCGCACAACCCGCCGTCTACGACACCCACGAGACCTTCTACGCCAAGTCGCTCATGCCCGAATACCTGTCACCCGCCGCCATCACCGCCCTCTCCAATTACTGGGATAGGAACGCCCGCAACAACCAGCGCGCCTGGTACCTCCTCATCGACAGCCACGGCGGCGCCAGCTCGGCCATCACCAACGTCTCCGCCGACGCCACCGCGTACGCGCACCGGAACGCCACGTTCAAGATGCAGTTCTACGACCGTACGTACAATGGGAACTACGACCCCTCGTGGAAGAGCTTCCTGAATGGCTGGGTTTCCGACATCCAGAAGGCGAGCCCCGGCGTCCAGTTCGGCATGTATATCAACTATGCGGATACGGATTTGAGCAAGGACGACGCGCATAAGGCGTATTGGTTGAAGCACTATGATAGATTGGTGCAGATTAAGAGCGTGTATGATCCCAAGAAGGTGTTTGAGGGGCCACAGCTTGTGGGCAGTTAGGTTGGGGAAGGAGAGACTGGGCTGGCTGGATTGGAAGTTAGAAGGGGTGCTGAGATAGACTGTAGAAATGTAAGACTTGGAATGAATGATGGAAGCTCTTTTGCTCTCGAGTTCAATAACAATCAATAACAATCACTTTTAATGATTGCGGGCTGTCGGGACGACCCGCACAGGGACATAGCGCACAATGAAGAGGTATACAGATTCAATACATGTACATTCAGCAAGTCGCTTGCTAAAACGACTACGACGCTTAAACCCGCTAGTAACCCGCATCTAAGCCTACACGTGATCGCCTCCACTCCCCTTCAGATTCAAATTATACCAAGGCGGCCCTAAGGGGCAAGTTCCTTGTCTCCGCCGCGGTCCAGAGGAACAGAAAAGTCAGTCCATCTGCTCGACCATGCATGCAAAGCAGGATGATTGATTGGGACAGAGGAAAAGTGTTCGTCTAAATCAAAGTACACAGATAAGATAAAGCAGATGGGACTCTAAATACCGAGGGTGAATTCGACGCCGACATCGATGTCACGTGCCATCTTGACGACCTTGGAGAACTGGACGGACTTCTCGGCGGCGGATTGGAGGTCGTCGATGGAGAAGATCTTGAGGCCGGAGTCGTTGATCTAGGAGGGTTGTGTTAGCTTTGTTTATCTTGATGGTATTGAGGACAGCTTTGTACTTACCAGCTTCTGTGCCTGCTCCATGTTGGTACCTTGCAATCTTGCAATGACGGGGGTGCGGAGGTTCATGCTCTCCACAACGGCGATAAGACCCTTGGCAATGGCATCGCACCTGACGATGCCTCCGAAGATGTTGACGAAGATGGCGGTGACCTTGGGATCGCTGGTGATCAGCTCGAAGGCGAGCTTGATAGCGTCCGGAGTAGCACCACCACCGACGTCCAAGAAGTTGGCCGGGGATCCTCCATTCAGCTTGATGATGTCCATGGTTGCCATGGCAAGACCGGCACCGTTGACCAAGCATCCGATATCACCGTCGAGCTTGATGAAGTTGAGGCCTGCGGAAGCAGCCTTGACCTCATCGGGATCCTCCTGAGTGATATCCCTCCAGCTGAAGACCTCCTTCTGGCGGAACTCGGCGTTGTCGTCGAAGTTCAGCTTGGCGTCCATGGCCAGAACCTGGTGGTCGGTGGTCTCGGAGAGAGGGTTGATCTCAATCTGGGTAGCATCGCGCTCCATGAAGACCTTGTACAGGTTCTGGATGGTATCCTTCGCATCCTCGAGGCATTGTTCCGAGAAACCAATCTCCGTCGCGATGTTGCGCGCGATTTCGTCGGTGACGCCGGTGTGGATGTCGATCGGGGTGGTGATGATGGCTTCGGGGTGCTCTTTGGCGACGGTCTCGATGTCCATACCACCCTGGGACGACGCGACGATGACAGGGCCTTGCGATGCGCGGTCCATCAACACGGCCAGGTAGAACTCGCGGCGCGCGAACTTGCGCTCGACGATGTAGACAGCATTGCAGAGCCGGCCTGCAGCTCCAGTTTGCTTGGTGACGAGTTTATGACCGATCATCTGGTCGGCGAGAATGCTAGCTTCCCTGGGGCTAAAGGTAGCTGTTAGCGTTGCCTTGAAGCATGATGGCCAGCGACGTGAACGTACGAGTAGACCACTCTCACACCACCCTTGAAGCCATTGTCGAATGTTCCCTTTCCTCGTCCTCCGGCCAAAACCTGTGCCTTGATAACCATGTCATCACCCCCTACTGCAGTTAGCATCCGCAAAGACACAGCGCGCCGACACCAAATCATACCTATTTGTTTCGCGACAGTCTCTGCTTCCGCTGCGGTCGTCGCGACCTCGCCCTTTGGTACACCAATGCCGTACTAAAATGCCTCATTAGATATATGCCAAGCCACCGCGTCGAAGCCGTTCCCCCCTACCTGCTTCAACAGGTTCGCAGACCTGTACTCGTGTATCGACAGCGCTCTGCTCTGTTGTATCACCGACCGCCTCAATGGCTTCTCCTGGTCGCAGTTAGCTATCCATCTTGAAGAAAAATGCGCGCGCTGGCGTTCGAGGCTTGAAGAACTCGGGGAAGAGCGTACCGTAGCTGCCCGAAGGCCACTGGCCAGCGTCCGACTGCGCGCAAGCTTGAACATTGCGCCTGGCAAACAGACACGTAGGGGATGGGTATAGAGGAGCGGAGAGAGGGGATGAGGAGCTGATGAGGATCTCGGGAGTTGGCTGTTTGTCTTGGAGGTGCTGCGGAGGTGTTCCGCCAAGGCCGCCGAAGCTTTTCCGGATTCTGACAATCTGCCAGAAAAAGATCGTCCCCTTGCCGTCTACCAACGGTACAAGCTTGTTTAATATCAGAGAAGCGGTATTTATTATTTTCCTGCTGGCAGAAGAATGTCGAAGAGGAATCTAGACGGCGACGTGCTCGCGAACCGACTGAGCGTCCAGCAGGCAAAGGAGAAGGAACTCTTGGGTCTCTTGAGTGGTGGTTTGTTGGAGCCGGCACCTGAGCCGAGGGATGGCGAATCTAGAGAGGACCGAGATGAGGACGATTTCAAAGACGAGGCGCTGGGCTACGAACAGTGCGTGTACCTGTGGGTCTTTGGATGTGCTAATATTAAACTGACATTCTATTTTAGAGTGGGTGTTGGAGGGAAAATTCCAAAGAACGTTCAAGATGGCAGCTTCACGCAACGGTCGTTGACCTCATCAGACAAACTGCTGCAGCAATTATTGGGCAAGAAGGCTGCCAAGGCTCATATCGCAGCAAAACAAGCCCCCAAGGAAGTTAAGATTTCAAGTTCTGGGAAGCCAGTGAAGCCCACCAAGCCAGACGAGAGCGAGGACGAGGAAGAGGGGAGGGCAGCCACCTTCAGGTCGAAGAGGCGGAAGACAGCCAAATCTACTAAACCAACAGAAGAGCCGGATTCGCACGAAAGTCAGGAACAAACTCCAGTTGCCGAAGGTGTTGTTGATCATACCGTCGCTGAGGATGACCTTGACGATGCGGCGACGGTCCCTGGTACCGTTGAAGATGAACCATTGACCTCACAATCAAAGTCGAAATCCGGCAGCTATCTAGACCAGATTCTCGCGGAACGTTCAAAGAAGAAGAAAAAGAAGCGAAAGAATAAGGAAGCATCACAATCATAGGCGCAATTGGATGTGATGGAGCTTTGGACCATTTTGTGGGCGGTCGTATTTACACCCGCTTCATGCTATATATTAAGATACCCAGTTGACCACGGCCTATTCCCTGACAATCAAACTTGCTATGCCCATGCCAGTGCCGATGCATTTCGTCAGGACACCCAGCTGTTTCCCGTCCCTCCCCATCTCATGCAACAACGTCGCCAACATGCGCCCTGAAGTAGCACCCAACGGGTGTCCCAGCGCAATGGCGCCTCCATTCGGATTCACCGTTGCGTTCTCCAACCCCAGCCTCCTGATGCAGTACAAGGACTGGCTTGCGAAAGCCTCGTTGATCTCCCAGATATCGATGTCCTCCTTCGATACGCCAGTGTAGTCAAGAAGCTTCGGTACGGCCAGGGCAGGGCCAACACCCATCTCATCGGGCGCACATCCCGCAACCTGAGTGCCAGCCCATTTTCCGATGATCTGAGAAGTAAGACCCAGCTCCGCAGCCGTAGACCGTCGCATCATCAGCGCCGCGGACGCTCCGTCGCTGACCTGCGAACTGTTCCCTGCCGTGCTCGCTCCATCGGGCTTGAACGCAGGCTTCATACTAGCCAGCTTCTCCACGCTTGTGTTGGGCCGAATTCCGTCATCCTTCGTGACAGTGATCTGCTTCACATCCTCCGGTTGCTCGGGCTCGACCCACCGAGTCGTCACAGGCACGATCTCCTCGTCGAAGAAACCCGACTGTTGCGCCTGGAGAGCCTTCTTGTGCGATTCCGCCGCAAACGCGTCCTGGTCGGCTCGAGAGATCCCGTACCGCTCCGCCACATTCTCCGACGTGATACCCATGCCCATTATGCAGTCCCTCGCCTCCTTCACAGGGCTGTTCCTCAACTCGTCCCACAGTTGCGTGGGGATCGCTCGGCTCCCGTAGTTGCGCGTCATGCTCTCCATGCCGCCTGCGATGCCCACGTCGATCTGACCGATTGCAATGGAGTTCGCGATCGAGGTTATGGCGGAGAGGCCGGATGCGCATGCCCGGTTTACGGTGGAGAAGGTCGTCGTTACGGGGATTCCGACGTGGTTCGCCGCCATTCTTCCAGCCTTGGAGCCGCCTAGCTCAGACAGGACGTTACCGATACATATATCGTCGATCTTCGCAGGGTCGAGGTTAGGGAACTTGTTGATGGTGGCTTTGAGGACCTCGTGGACAATCAGCGAATCATTCGGAGGGAAACTTGAGAACAGTACGTACAGCAGCGAGCATTTCATGATCGTAGGCGTCCCGCAATCCACCCTTCTTCGCTCGTGTAACCGGAGTGCGTAGTGCCGAAAGAAACACTACATCATGTGGATTTTTCTGGACTATGTTTTTCAGACCCTTCTGAATGAATGATGCCATGGTGGTGTAGAGAAAGACGGTAACGCCGCTGTCAACCGAAATCACAATATCCAGGCAGGAATGTCGAAGAACGACGCTGCTATAGTAAAGGAGAGTGACGGAGTGGAGGGAGGCGGAAAGCCTCCGCAAGAGGAATCCATGGTGGTGATGGACAAGCCGGAGCTCATGCCTCAAGGCATGAACGGTCGGCAATTGAGTGTCACCGGAAAAGAGCTTATCCCCGGTCTAGGTTGAGAAGAGCGGGGCGCACGTGACGGCGGAAACCCGAGGTCTTCAGTTTTCGAACCCGAAAGGAGACGTTAAGTAGATGTCGTAGCCACTGTAGATGAGTGAGGGGGGAAAAGGAAGGGCACCGAGGTGATAGTAAATTTGGTATATTCGACACCACCTATCAGCACACGGGCCATATTGCTTGCAAACCCCCCGCCTACTCCAAATCCGACTCTGCCCCGCCAAGAGGTGCAAGCATAGTCAGCTCGGTTCCGGGCGAGCATCTTTTAGTTGTCCTAGACAATGCTGCCTCAACTCCCGTGTACCCTCTCATGTATATGCTGCTCCTCCCTCCCAGGCTATCCGCACGAAACTTCCCGCTAAACTTGAATTTGACTGAACAGTGTCCGCCTAGGCGTAGATTACACCCCTTATGCGGCAGGATACACGAGACGGAAAATGTCGTTGAATACGAAGTAGCTGCCGCCAGCCTTCTTGAGGTGGAATGTCTGGACGAAGCTCATCGGTCGGTCTTGGCCCTCCGTCTGTGGTCCCATTACTTCAAGTTCAAGAGGCGGTTGGGCAAGGGACTTACCAGTAGCGCGCCGGTAACCAAGACCAAGATGCCACCCTCAGCATCCGCGGGTTGGGCGTCAACGCCGTCGGTCTTGTGCTCAACTTTCTGGAAGGGGAGATTCTACTCCTGTCAACATGTGTATAGTTGTTGTGGACAGGGACTAGCTACCGTGAGCTTCTCTACGATTGCGGTGGCGCCAGCGATCTTGTCCCTCTCGAAGGTGAGCATCGACTCATCGCGCTATGACAATCTGTATTAGTATTTCGAGGGTTGAGCGCATCGAGACACATACGTAGAGCGCGGAGAGAGCAGCCCGGTTGGTGTCGAAAGTGGTGTAGTAGAACTGGACAAACTCCTCTTCGCAGGGCTCACGTTAGCTCTTCGCTCGATGCGCTCGCGATCGTATCCGGAACGGAGGGTGGAAACAGGCGACTGAGGGACACTCACTTCCGATAGCCTCAAAGTCTGCAAGGAGTTATGGTCAGTAAACAAGACATCTTGGAGGCTGTCCAAGGTTGCATACCTGCCATTTTGGCGGTATTGTATAGCGCTCGTGGAAATGATTGTTCGGTGGTAAGAGAGTCTCGATTGAGGTTGAAGTGAAGTTTTGGCGGCCCAAGGAGGTCGAAATGTTTGAGGGGCTGTATACGACCGACGACCGACAACGTGGTTGGGCATGGCGGGGCAGAAATCGCGGTTCCACATTCTTCCGCGATTAGTCAGCAGCGCATTTTCTCGCTGCCGCCTGCAAAGAAATTGTGCCTGATTGTTTTCCTTCACTTTCGCGCTGCTCATTCTTCAACGATTCGCAACACTTTGCCATTGGCAGCGTCTTCTATTAGCTGCGATTGTATTACCCAGTCTATCAGACCAACACACTGTAAGTGCTTGTCTTTCTTTCATCTGCACCCTTTACATGATGATCAAAAACCATAACTTCCGAGTTGGTCAACGACGGTGAAGTTCAAAAAAAAATTCAAGCTCAACAGGCTGATATTTCTCACCCCCTCGCAACCTGTTATGCCACCTTATTTGCAAGTTGCTAACTTCCTATGAGCAGAAGTACTTAGGTCAAGCCGCCGACGAACCTTCGCATTCGAAACGGTGATAATCGACTTGAGCATCGATTTCTCAGTCTATGTTGCGTAAGATGTATCTTCTTATTTCTAGACGGCTTCAAATCTATAGCATAGGGGAATATCAGAACTTTACAACCCAACTGCCTGGAACGACTTGACCGCATCCACTATGCTTTCCTCCAACGTCTTATACTTCAAGCCGAGCACCTCGATCGAGCGTGTGTTGCTGTAGCTATACACTGCATCCTTGCCGCCCTCAGGATAGTCGCCGCCAGGGGTAGAGTCGGTGGGTAGGTCTGTGAACTGGGGAAAGTGTTCCCTCACGATATCGACAATCTCCCTGTTCGAAAAGTGTCCGGCAGTTGTGAAGAAGCGCTTGTTGGCAGCGTCTTCCTTTTCGAGGGCCGCCACATGTGCGTCGGCGACATCGCGGACGTCCACCCACAGGTACACACCCGAAGGGGGGATCTCATCCTTGAACTTGCCCTGACAGGCCGCCAAAATGCGCTGATTGGATGTGTTCATGCTCTCGAGACTGTCCAGACTGTGGATCTGTACTTTGGTCAAGGGAGACGATCGCCAGTGTGGACTCATCTGCACTTACGATTGGGCCAAACACCAATGGGGGGTTGATGGTTGCGATGGTGAAATTGGGCTTCTCCTTCTCCAAGAAGTCCCAGGCTGCCTTCTCGGCGAATGACTTGCTCGCGGCGTATCCAGCCATTGCATTTTCTTGGGCTTCTTCCTGGGTTATGGGGTTCCAGTCCTCCTCCGAGTACACATGTCCGGGCCAGATTCCCTTATTCCCGTTCCTTATCGCTGCGAAGGAGGAGGTGATGACGACTCTCTTAACCGTCGGTGCATTCTGCTTGATCGACTTCAGAATACCCGTTGTACCAATCACGGCCGGATCCAATAGATCTTTCTTGACGTCGGTAACGTTGAAGTGGAAGGGGCTAGCAGTATGCAGGACAGCCTCGAACGGCGGATCCGACTTCACGGCTTCGTCAAAGGCATCTGGCTTCGCAATATCGGGGACAATGGCAAACCCCAATTGGCCCTTCTCGACGTAGTCCTTGTACGCTGCTTTGATCTTGTCCGCCTTCTCCTGTGTGCGAACGGTAGTTACGACTGAGTGGCCGTGCTCCAGCAGCACAGCTAGCGTGTGTGCAGCGATGAAGCCGCTTCCGCCAGTGAGGAGAACGCGAGTCATGGCGATTGGAGACGGTGCCAGTTAGAACAACGGCGGGAGTAGGTGGAATGGGACGAGGAATGAATGATATCTTGTCAAGGTATCAAAGAGTGAAGGAGTATTCCCGTAAAAATATCACCGAGATAGCTGAATTAGTCAGGAACGTGTTTTCGAGGGGATCTCGCGCCATTATTTGTATCTATGCGAGGGACACCCCACCGCGGGGCTATCCGAGCTAAAGCTGTTCGGCTTTAGTGACGACATCCTCTTTCTCCTCTAAACTCCATAAAGTCCATTCTTAGACGCCACTTTATCTTCTGTTCGCCGCAACCAAAAACTTCGATCCTGGCGGCCATGGCTCCCTGAGGGTTGCGGCGATCGACGTGGTCATAAGGCTGTCCATTCTGCAGTACTACTGCGGTAACCGCGGCCTGGAGCTCACCCACATCCGGCATATGGACCTTTCCAAAGGGATCTCCATTGGTGGAGTCCTCCACATTGTCAGATCCTATCCCGGTTGGACCATGTAATCCCCCTATCGGACTTCACATCTACAGACTAACGTGCATCCCTGTGTCGCGAGCCACCCTCCGTAGCGAGCCAAATTATAGGTACTTCGATTTCAAGGTGATCCTGACTTCTCAAATATCCGCATTTACTTGCTTCTATGCGAGCGCTGCAGTTTGGCCTCTTCGGCACCGCCAAGATGTATCCCGTCTTAAAATTACGTTGGCGTCGCCACGTCATCTTCGTTTTACGGAGAGGCCCTATCGAGTAGCATTGCACAGCAGCTCTACTACAACACCACTATCGAGCTCTTGTCACTGTTGATAGCTATAATGCGGCAGTATCTGAGGCGCAAATCCTTCCTATTACGTTCACACAACCACCTTGGGATCGTGGTTGTTATACGCGGGTGATTCATGCAGCGTTTCCACGCCGATAGTACTTGCCAATCAAGGGATGATGTTTTGAGCTAGCGCCATACAATGAGCCAAGCAGCCACTTTATAATTTATTCTCTGTAAGCAGGCCAGTCTCAAACTGTAGCTGAAGTTTGTAGTCGTGCAGCCACACTTTGTCCGTCACCCATCCCCTCGCCGAAAAAGATCTTGGAACCTGCCCAGGTTCGCAACTCCACACGTACGTTGGGCTGTCTGCGGCACGCTATACACCTGTCGTTGTTCTCAGCACATATAACTGCACCCTTCTTGTGAATTCTTAAATAGTCTGCTACATACTAAAACGAACGGTTTGCGTTAGGGCGCGGTGTGTAGTGCAAGGCTTCCAATAACGTTGGGAATATGCGCGTGCCTCCACCGGCCAGCCTGCGCCACGATGCAGCGAGGGCTGCGTCTGCACCACCTCCACGATCCGTCCTCCGATGTCTTCTTCCACACTGTTGACCCTCGAATACCTCGCGCCGGCATGTCGAACGAGCTGCAGAAGCCGCGCTTCTAATAAGATCGCGCCTCAGCCATGGCCTTCTTACGCCTCTTGCAGCGCACCCCAGACGGCGAGATCGTCTTTCGCGAATCCACCAGCAGCCGTGTCCCTGCCTACGCAATACTGTCTCATACATGGGGGAAAGAAGAGGTCATCTTTCAGGACATTGAAGCCAACGTGGGCATTGACAAGGCTGTGGGCAAAGCTGGGTGGAGGAAGATACAGTTCTGCGCGGACCAGGCTGCAGCCGATGGACTGCAGTACTTCTGGATAGACACATGCTGCATCGACAAGAGGAATGCGGTCGAGCTCGGTGCGGCGATCAACTCCATGTTTCGGTGGTACCAGAACGCTTCGCGCTGCTATGTATACTTATCCGATGTCTCTAAAGCCAATAGGGTGGATGACGAGAAGGTATGGAAAAAGGACTTCAGGGCGAGTCGATGGTTTACTCGAGGTTGGACACTTCAAGAGCTCATCGCACCAAGATTGGTTGACTTCTTTAGTGCAGAGGGTGAGAAACTAGGGAGCAAGTTGACGCTTGAGGCTGAGATACATGACATTGCCCGCATCCCGAAGGGTGCTCTCCGAGGCGATGCTTTATCGAATTTCAGCATCCAAGAGCGGAGGTCCTGGGCAGAGTGCCGCGATACCACGATCGAAGAGGATGAGGCGTACTGTTTGATTGGAGTCTTTGGGGTTTCTATGTTGCCAAATTATGGAGAGGGAAGGGACAATGCATTCCAGCGGCTAGAGGAAGAGATCCACAAGTTGTACAAAGGTAGACCTCTGCCTAGCTGTACTAATGGAAGCAATGAACTGACCAGCACAGGTGTTGATTTCGAGCAATATGCCATTGGACTTAACCTTTCGTCACTCCCTGAAGCTGCAGAGTTTGTTGCTAGAGAAGAGGAGCTGTGCAAGATGCATGAGCTGCTTCATGGTCACGGTGGCCGATCGGCAATAGTCTTGCATGGACTTGGAGGAATTGGAAAAACTCAGCTGGCGATCCAATACATCAGAAAGCACAAAGAGAAATACACGGCGATATTCTGGCTGAATGCGAATGATGAAGACTCCCTCCAGCTTAGCTTTCGTGGCATCGCTCAACAAATCCTTACGCATCATCCTTCGACTGGAGAACTTAGGAGCATGGACTTGGAAGGAGACCTCGATCAAGTGGTCAGTGCAGTTAAAGCCTGGCTTAATCTCCAGAATAATACACGTTGGCTGATGGTTTACGACAACTACGACAATCCCCGAACATCTAATTATTCCGACCGCTCGACAGTGGATGTGCGTCGGTATCTGCCAGAAAGTGACCAGGGCTCGGTGATCATCACGACGCGGTCAGCGAATGTTACCCAAGGGCGGCGTCTCCCCATTCAGAAGCTGACAAGTCTTGAGGATGGGCTCAAGATCTTATCAAACACATCTGGAAGAGAAAATATTGGAGACGGTATGTTTACTTAGGCACTTAATAAGGTGAACGGAGCTGATAAGATAGATCCCGATGCAAAAGCGCTTGTTGTAAAACTAGACGGCCTACCGCTTGCTCTCGCCACGGCCGGGGCTTATCTAGAGCACGTGACGACGAGCTTCGCGGAGTATCTTTGGTTATATGAGGCATCCTGGTTAAAGCTGCAGAGGACAAGTCCAACGTTGAACTCCTACGAAGACCGATCACTATACACGACATGGCAGGTCACTTTCAATCGGATTCGAGAACAGAATGCGGCATCGGCCCAGTTGCTTAAGCTGTGGGCGTATTTCGATAAGCAAGACGTGTGGTTTAGACTACTTCAACATGCAGGCTATACAGAGGATGAGTGGATACGACAGCTTACCAAGGACGAACTAAGCTTTAACGAGGCAGTTCGCTTGCTATGCGAGTACGGTCTAGCTTACCTAGAACCTTCACTTGGACAGCGGTCTAGGTCGGGAGGGTATGGAGTGCATAGCTGTGTGCACTCATGGACAATATTTGTCTTGAACAGCGAGTGGGATCACGGTCTCGCGC
>JAFHBW010000163.1:0-56117 GCA_019022765.1 Westerdykella sp. P71 | reverse complement strand
GGGGTGTGCTTAGTCATTCCGCCCATTAAACCCCTATACAGAATAGCGCGCTTCGTTAAAGAGTTGTCACCACGTCCCGTACACCCTGACGCTTCCATCGCCATCATAATACATGATTCTTCACGCCTCACATCCAGCGTAGGTGCAAGGACGGAATGCTTATGTACTGACAGGAGATGTCGCCTTTTCCGCTTATCGATCTGAAAGGGGACTGAGCCGCCTTGGACTGCATGCAACACAGCACTCTCGAGCTCTGCACATGTCTTGAACATGATGCGTAAGAGGAGATGGGTGAGTTACATCACGTCTCGGAAGTTGCTTCCATTTGAGAGGGGCTTTTACCTCGACACCAACTCGCTCGTCGTTGGCCTCCAACGCCCACGTGGGTGGATGTAGAAGAGCATGTGTACCTGTGGTATGGTTGGAAAATTCGCCAGGGGCAATTATTCGGCAACCATACTTCTTGGCCAGGATGGAGGGCGTTTCTTTCCTCTTGCCTCCCCACGCTATCCGGCTAGACTACAGAGATCTTAGTGCTCTCTGTAGTGACTTCACGTGGAAATGGACATGGCCCACAGAATCGGAATCATGGCGCCACGACGATTTGTGGTGGGGTATCCATGAGGAGACAGTAGATGCCCTGGTCGAGCGTCCGCTCCATTCGCATGGATGCATGATGCTTTGCATTTCCTGTCCATATTGTTGGTCATTTATTTCCTGTCAATGGTCATTTCTGGTCACTGTCATTTTCTGTTTCCCTCGCCCATTTCGTATCTCATCTCCGCAACGGTCAGAGTCAGTACTGGCCGAGTTTGCTCCACGTACGAATCAGCGAATCCAATGGCCCTCTGCTTACAATGAATTCAGCTACCAAGGCATTCAGTACCGTGATATACCCTCGTCCCCTCGCTTCCGGTCACTTTCCGGCCGTCTTCTCACCGGCACCGGCAGAGGAGACGCCATATACTCGCGTGCCCTCTTGGTTTCCAACAAGACTGACCTGATCTGGAATGTTTGCACGCGAACGACTCTTGATATCTGTCACCTCTCGACCTTGATTGGGCCCGGATCTCCCCGAATCCAATTGTCTGCTGGGTCAGCCGGCGGGACGGTGGTGTGTTTGCCCTCGGGCGGCCCATGGGCAGCCCACACGGGGCTGGGCATGCAACCCAACAAATGTTGTCTTCCAAGAGTGTCGTCCACCGCGACGATATAGCCAGCACTCCGAGCACATGTTCTCATATCACTCTCCCATTGGCCCATCTGTTCCTCCGACCAAGCGTTGTGGCGGAACTTTTGCCAAGGGTTGGCATTTCTGGGCAGCGTGAGGGTTTCCGCTGGAACAGGCGAATGGTCTGCCGTTTTGGGACGACCCTTCCCAACATCGCTATCATCTCCTGCGGAGGGGTCATATCATGCTGAGGGCCAACATGTCCGGATGAAATTATTTTTCGGCTTTTGTTCTACGCGGGAATTACCACACACCAACAGCGCTCAGGATCGGATGCCCATGTGTATTTGCCATGTCGCAGTCCATGTGCAAACATGCCATCTCTGATTTTGAGGCTTCAGCGATGCGGCGTCCGACCCAAGTCTATCCTAGTCTGGCCCGCGACGCCTAGAAGAATAAGCTCTCCTACCTGTAGAACGACGAGAATACCAAGAAATTAGACGCTTCCCGACTACCCGGAAAGAGAACTTCAAAAGCACATGCAATATGCGTCTCTTTCATTGGCTTGTATTCCATTTTGCGGCGTCCTTCACGTCCTGGCATTTCTCATACGAGACGGGCACGAGGTCTATATAACAACTCTGGCCAGCCCCAGCACACTCGCCAGCCGTACCACTCCAACCTCACGGTATCCAACCTTGGACATTGCCCAAGATGGTGCATTTTCCGCAGTACGACTATCTCTTCGCCATCGGCACCATCTTTGCCTTCCTCGATGCGTGGAACATTGGTGAGCCTCAAGTCTACACCTGCCTCCCACTCCACTCTAACCTTTCCAGGTGCCAACGATGTTGCCAACTCCTTTGCGACGTCCGTCGCCTCCAGGTCCCTGACCCTCCAGCAAGCAATGTTGGTTGCTACCGTCATGGAGTTTGTTGGATCCATGACCGTGGGCGCTCGAGTTGCGGATACAATCCGAACCAAGGTCATCTCCGTCAAGCTCTTCGAGAAAAACCCCGCCATGCTCCTGCTCGGCATGGTCTGTGCCGTTATTGGATCTTCTGTCTACCTTACCATTGCCACTCGCCTCTCCATGCCTGTTTCGACCACCCATAGTATCATGGGAGGCGTGATTGGTGTCGGCATCGCTGCAGTCGGAACTCAGGGCGTCAACTGGGGCTGGAACGGTGTATCCCAAGGTAGGCACATGACTGCAGATTCGACCTTCGGAAAAAGTAGGCTGACGCGTGTAGTTTTTGCTGCATGGGCCATCGCTCCTGGTATCGCTGGTGCGTTTGGTGCCATCATCTTCCTCGTCACCAAATATGGGGTCATGCGCCGCAGCAACCCCGTTCGCAACGCCTTCTATGCTGTTCCCATATATTTCTTCATCACCTCTGCCCTGCTAGCCTGTAAGTCCCAACTTCATGGATGCCACATGCTAAAGCTAACCTCATTACAGTGCTTATTGTCTGGAAAGGAGGCTCCGCCAAGATCAAGCTCACCGACCCGCAGGTCGCCGGTGTCATCGTCGGTACCGGTGGCGTCGTCGCCCTCCTCGTCGTTGTCTTCTTCGTCCCGTATCTGTATCGCAAGATCATCAAGGATGATTGGACCCTCAAGTGGTGGCACATTCCCCTCGGGCCCCTCCTTCTTCGCCGCCCCGAGCCGGAACCCCGGCCAGAAGGTGTTGAGCCGATCCAGAACTACTATGCCGGTCATCTCACAAAGGAGGAGCTTGCAGCCAGGAAGGCTGCTCAAGGCCACTCCGACGACATTGAAAAGCACCCTGTCTCCCTTCAATTGAAGGTTGATGACAATTCGGACGCTGAGGCTGCAGGAAGTTCCTCACAGGAGGCTCCTCGGGCTCAACTGTCCACTCCCACGGATGGAGCCAAGGTGCCTCCCCCTGGGCCCTGGTATTCTCCCGCCGTTGCATTCTTCTGGGTCAAGCGTGCCTTCCTGCACGGCGTAGAAAAGGACGTTATCGCCGCTCAAAGCAAGCGAGACTTGCTCTCTGGCGACATTGACCAGGTCCACGCGCATGGTGAACATTTCGACAACAAGGCCGAATACGCATACAGCTTCCTTCAGGTCCTGACTGCGGCGACCTCGTCCTTCACCCATGGTGCCAACGATGTGTCCAATGCTGTCGGCCCCTACACGACGATTTATTTCATCTGGTCGACTGGCAAGATCAGCAGCAAAGTGCCTGTTCCCTACTGGATCCTTGCCTTCGGTGGTGGCGCCATCGTCATCGGTCTGTGGACGTATGGCTACAACATCATGCGTGCTTTGGGTAATAAGATCACCCTGCACTCGCCGTCGCGTGGTTTTGCCATGGAACTGGGAAGCGCCGTCACCGTTATCATGGCCACTCGTCTGAAGCTCCCCATCTGTAAGTTTTCTCCCTTGTCATACGACATCCCCGGCCGGTGTGAACATGTCGCTAACAAACGTACGTAGCAACCACGCAGTGTATTACCGGTGCTACGGTTGGTGTGGGTCTCTGCAACGGCACGTGGCGTTCCATCAACTGGCGTATGGTGCTCTGGATCTACGCAGGCTGGATCATCACCCTTCCCGTCACTGGTATTATCTCTGGATGCCTGATGGGCATCATCATCAACGCCCCTCGCTGGGGTTTCGGTCCCAAGTAGACCGCTTTGGATGGCCCCTAGGAGCACATGGGAGGGCAGCCAGGTGTTGTGGCACCCTTTCCCTTATCCCCAGCTCTCTCCTCTTCTCTTCCTGAAACCCTAATTATCTACGACGAAGGTTATGGACAATGCGCTTGCATCTGTATTCCTTACTTAATTAGTTTGCTATACCCAACCCTGCCACCTTCTACGTACATGCACACATAGACTGCAAGAAAAGTTCCTGAGTAGTACTTAATGATAACAATGGATTCAATGTTTGGACAGCCAGTTCCCATTTGAATGTTCATCAAGGCGCTAACCGAAAAGAGTATACCGAGGTGCTCCTAAAATCCACGACCGCCAAGTCGCAATCCAGACTCGGACAATGTTAACTGTCCCCACTCTGTGAACAGCGGAAACATGCACATCTTTTTGCAACTCCTGTCGACTAGCTTCGACGGGCCGCGGAACGCCTGAACGGAACAATTCCGACTCTGTAAAATTGGCACGCCCTTCGCGCTGTTTGTAAGCTTGTCGTCCCAACCTTCCCTGGATGGAAACTCAAATACAGCTAGCGGGGCTTGGAAAGTGCGGTCGAACGGGAAAAGATGCCGCAAAGGGTAGCATATAGACGCATCGTGACGATGTCTTTTCCATGACAGTGCCTTGTCTTTTATTCCCGATTGTCGGCCAAGCCAACACGTCAATACTTATCGAACAGTCAGGATGCGTCCATTGATGCATTCTCCACCTATGGGGTAGTGTACACCGGGTAGACAGAATGGCTGCAGGGTTCACGATTCCGCTTGTCGATTTTGCGCCCTTCCCCCGTTTCTTATCCTAGGGTACTTCAGACATCTTTCCAAGGAATCCTTTTCGGACCTACAAAAGTACACAGTATTTTGTGTGCAATCCATCCTCGGTGCAAAAATGTCTACCTCCGCTGGCCCACCGTCCGAAGTCCATTTGGAAAAAGGACTGACGGAAAATGAAAAGAGCAAAACCGACGAGCACGAAATTGACGATGCCGACAGTGACTCAATCAACACCGTCTCCTGTCCCTCTACCCCAATTGAAGTGCTGTCCATACGCAACGAACCTAGCAACAAGAGCATCAGCAGCAAACTCACACGAAAATTTACCATCCGCTCGAATGTCGATGTCATTGATCCCGGACCTCCTCCCGATGGCGGCCTCCACGCCTGGACCCAAGCCGTCATGGGTCACGCCGTTGTGTTCAACACATGGGGGATGATATCGACCTTTAGCGTTTTCCAAGCCCACTACACTTCAGAGCTGGGAATGGAACCTTCGGCGGTATCTTGGATTGGTTCCGTGCAAATGATGGGGCACTTCTTCTTGGGCATGTTCACGGGTCGGGCGCTTGATGCCGGACTGTTCTACTGGGTCGTTATTCCAGGACTACTGTTGGGTTCTCTCAGCATGTTCATGACGTCGTTGTGCGACCAGTACTGGCAGTTTTTCCTCGCGCAGGGCGTGCTCTTTGGACTGGGCTGCGGGTTGCAGTTCACCCCTTCTGTGTCCCTGGTTTATACATATTTCTCCTCGAACAAGGTCGTCGCTCTGGCGATTGTGGCATCAGGATCGGCGACCGGAGGCCTCGTCTATCCCTCCATTGCACGCCAGCTAATACCCAAGGTGGGCTTTGCCTGGACTCTGCGGATCTGCGGCTTCATCATGCTGGCAGTGGGATGCTGTTACATCTCGCTCCTGAAACCCAGGCTACCCCCTCGACGGAGCGGCCCTTTGCTCGAACTCTCCGCCTTCAAGGAGGTACCCTATACCCTCTACGTCATTGGCGTCTTCCTCACCTGTTTCGGGCAATACTTCGGCTTCTATTACATAGGCTCCTACTCCTTGCAGGTCGTGGGCGTTCCCTACTCCACCTCGGTCAACCTCATCATGATCATGAACGGCGTCGGGGTCGTCGGTCGCATTCTTCCCGGCTGGCTCGCGGACCGCTACTTCGGAGGCTACAACACGCTCATTCCCTTCGTCTTTGCGAGTGCAATCGTCATGTACTGCTGGTCGGCCGTCAAAACTCCCGCATCTCTCTACGCCTTCGCCACTGTCTACGGTCTTGCTTCTGCAGGATTCCAAGGCCTGTTTCCTTCGGCCCTGAGCTCCCTGACGAAGGATCTAAGTAAAGTGGGAGTGAGAAATGGGATGGGATTTTCGTTAGTAGGGATTGCGGTGTTGACGGGTCCGCCGATTGCGGGTGCACTTCTCCAGAAGGGAGGCTATTTTACGGCGCAGATGTGGTCTGGAAGCATGATTCTGGCGGGGGGGTTTATGTTGGTGCTGGGGAGGGTGGCGAGGACGGGGTTGGTGTTACGCGCGAAGGTTTAGGTCCAGATGAATCCATTTTTCATAGCGAAGTTGTTGTCGCCAAAGGAGATGTCAGATCAAAATATTACTACTGATACATACACCATTAGTTTGCCAAGCTCTCACGCGGGTGAGCTTCACTGCCCCGCGTTCGAGTCTAACCCGATGTATCATAGCTCCGTCCCTCCAGACTGCCCGGGCGACCATATTTGCCCCACCCACCTACAGCTCCGCCATAGCCTTTCTTGTGCATCCTCCTTACAAGCTATTCTTCGTACAGCCCACCTTCGACCTTCGAGAAGGCACCATGGCGGAGACACAGTCTCCACTGCACTCACCATTGCTGCAGCTCCCTGATGAACTGCTCGTGGAGACGGTACGATACCTAGACTGCAACACGCTATGCTCGTGCGCAAGAACTTGCCAGCGCCTCCAGCGCGTATGCGAGGACGAAATCTACTCCATTGTCAGGTTGCGCAGTACCGACCGTCTCCAAGATATTTGCAACGCCTTCGCTCAGCGTCCCCGCCGCTTGCAAGCAGTTCGTAAGCTCGCCATCCTGTACAAATATCATGAGGGAATCGCTGGGACCCTGGAAGACCGACAGGTGCTCAATGAGGGCATCAAGGATATGCGGAACCTGCGGGAATGGTATATTGAAAGCCCCTTCGACAACTTCAAATGGGGAGACGCTGGCGGAGCGGAATGGGTGGAGCGGGATATGGAGATGTTTAGGCAGGCGTTGGAAGCTGCAAGTCTCCCGAAGACACCGAGGGCGTTGGAGACGATCGGCCTCGGGAACTTGCAGAAGTGTGAGTGTGCTTTTGTACCCCGATCAAGCTCACTGACGACTAACTGAGATGCAGTAACGATCCATTCGCATGGTACCACTACCGACTTTTGGCACCTAGGCGCATATCACTGCTTATTTAGCCATCCTTCCCTCAGATACCTTCACATATCCTGCGTCGCGTTCCCCGATGACATCCCGCAATTGGAGCCGTTCGCCGACACGACACCCCTCACAACCCTTATCTTTGACGAGTGCGAGCTCACACCGGGAAGCCTCGAACGCATACTAAAAACCCCGAAATGGCTGAAACACCTTGCACTTGGTGAGAATTGTCACAATATCAGACGAGGCAGAGGCCCCGATCCTAGGTTGACTCCCAGGTGTTACATGGCGGTAAAGGCGTTGCAGGCGGTTGCGCATTCCCTTGAATCTTTAACCCACCTCGATCCCTCTTTTTACCTCACATTGGGTGAGAACGCACCGCGCATAAACCTCAAGGGTGATGGCATGCGAAATTTTGATAGGTTGAGGTTCCTGGAGTGCGATCAACTCTCGTTCCTCCATCGAGCTATTGTCCGAAACCCAGCACTCGCACCACCCAACTTGGAGACGCTCCGTCTGCAACACCATCGAGGCTGCAGCGAAGACTACTTCGATGACCCCGGGCTCCCGAAGTGGGAAACCTACGCCAATTTACCCAGCCTAAAGACCCTAGAGTTTGTGCAGCCCATCCTAGCACCCGTTTCCACTCCTTACACAATCGCACGATATATTTGCCTGCCGGAATGTCTACGCGCACGTCATGAATTTGCATACACGCTTTGGAAGCGTGGGATCAACGTCGTCTTGTATGCCGAGTTATTGCGGAAGAGCGGCCTCATTCCACCCTACCTTGATGGCGAGCCCTTGCCGGAGCTATTGCCTATCTACGACGCGAAGGTGATTGGCTTCAACCGAGTCCCACCCCCCCTGGAAGACGAACCCGAACTCGAAGAGGAGGGCGAGGAGCCAGTCGTGCCCGAAGATTGGCGCGATGAACTCTCCACTCAAGAGGATGAGCCGACCGCACCTATAGAAAAAGGTGAAACGAGCACCACCAACGCCCCTCAGGAATCCGATTACCTGAGCGACAATGACATCAAGGTCATCCGGAGCGACGTCTTCGTCCGGCTGAGGACCTGCCAAAACCGCGTCCCTGGCTATCGCAGCCTCACGATCCCTCGACGCTTCACCGACGAGCCGCATGCTGAAGAGCCGCATCCAGCGGAAGAGCCCTCTGAGATCTCTTCAGAATCCGAGGCTGATACCTTCGATGCTTTTGACATCGACGACCAGGGCATGGATGATTGGGACGACGGTGGCGATGAGGAGTTTGAGATTGACTTTGAGCAGGACCACGATTCGGATTGGGAGGAAGAGGACTTGAATGACGACGTGGGGGCTATGTTGGTGCATCTCGCTGATGGACCGTTCTATACGCATTTGGTGAATTTGTTGAATGACGGGCCTTTTCCACAACCGGCGACTAATGAGGAGAATGAAGAGGAGAATGGAGGTGAAGGGGAGGGGACGCAAGCTGAGGAGGGTGATGATGGCCAGGCGGGTGGAACGGGTGGAACTATCCCTTTCATTCCTCTTGGTGAGGATGCGCAAGAGGGTTAGCCTTTTGGTAAGGACCGTCACCCTCGCTCAGCTT
Organism: Westerdykella sp. P71; assembly: GCA_019022765.1. NCBI lineage: Eukaryota > Fungi > Ascomycota > Dothideomycetes > Pleosporales > Sporormiaceae > Westerdykella > Westerdykella sp. P71. The sequence continues at coordinate 47,466 of JAFHBW010000163.1, read as the reverse complement.
CGGAAGCTGTACTTCTGGGCGCCGGGCGCTGGTTTCTGCGAGACCTGATATATTATATACGTTCTCTGCGCCACTGAGCGTTATTATTGCGGTATTCCCAACACGACCCGCGCGGAGTTCGATTACTTGCGAGCTGATCGCTTGAACTTACCAAAGAGAATCAAAAGGCTTCGACGCTTTGTCATGGCCTGAACGTTGGGTTTTCGGGTGGATCTTAGGTCGTTCTTAAGAGCGGGCATTCTTCCTATCCCGGGGGTGCGTCAAGCTCATGGACTCTCGCGATAGGCATACGTATTCTTCCTCAACCCTAAGAACGAAATGACTGTGCATCGATATCGAGTAGCTAGTTATTTCCAGGAAAGAAGAAAAAAAAAGATTGGAAAATTTGATCGTTCATTGACAGATATCCATTGCCCATTCCCAATATTCTCTGTAGACGTATATGGAATAATTATCGCCAACAGATGCACAACCAGATCCAGACCTCCGACGTTCATTTACCACCGGACCCGCCACCTCTCTCGCCTACCGTCCGCGTGCGCCAAACGTGCGTTCACGGTCAACGTGCGTAATCACCAAAACCCCCCGCCCCAACCTCGTAAAGCTCAGACCAACGCCAATCTGCATAACCGGGCCAGTGAGGCATCTGGGCGGCCGATGGCGAGTCAAAACGGTTATTTTGCACTTTGGGTTTGATTGGAGAGAGGTGTCTTTAGGGACGAAAGAGCTATTTTGGGAATACGGGTCTCGATACATGGGTGTGGGGATAGGTCGGAAGTCCAGTTTATAGGGTGGGTTTGTCTGCGGGGACCGTTTTTCGAGAGGGTCCTTTGATGGAAATATGCGATGGGCATCGCTTTTTTGGAAGAAGAATAGGAAAGATCGGAAAGACAAAAGAAAGGAATCTTGAAGCCACGATGCGGAAAGAGGTATCCGGGTAGTGATAGCGATCAAGAGAAGGCAAGGACGGAAATTCGAAGGATGCGATATCGAATTGCAGATTGATCTCACCCTCCAGTCCGACCTTTTACCTCCATCACCGATCGACCCTATCGAGGTCAGCAGGCCACAGCTCCGAAGGGACGACCTGCGCTTCTCTCACGCCATCCATCCACACCACAACCTTTATCTACACAGTCGTCTTACGGTCAATCCTACATCGTCCCTTCGTCTTACTACCCTCGGGCAGAACCCCCGATCCAACAGCCTCACCCATGACCCAGACCACCATGAACATCACCATCCCCATCACCAACACCACCAACCCACCCGCCCTCTTCCCACAAAACCCCTCCAACACCTCCGCCTGGACCTTCCCACCCCCGGTCTCGACCACCTTCCTCCGATACTGGGTCGACTGGTTCTTCTCCCCCAACGGCCCCGGCAGTTCCAACCCCTCGCACCAGCCACCTTCGAACGCACCAGGCGCTGGCCAGAATGGTCTGCAGTCGTACTACTTCGAGGTCGAGGCCACGAAGAGCGGGATGGGCGGGCATGCTGGCGGGTTTGGGAGTGCGGAGAAGGTGGTTAGGGTCGGGGATGTGGTGGAGTTAGGATGGGATGGGGGGCAGGTGGGAGCGGCGGGAGAGAAGGACGGGTGGAGAGAGAAGCTGGGGAATGGGACGAGGGAGGAGAGGGTTGTGAGGTTGAGGTGTTCGGTGTGTAGTTTGGGGGTGAAGGTTGGGGAAAGTGTGGGGGATGCTTGTGAGAGTTGTGAGTGTCCTGTTTGCATCTTCCTTTGCATGGTGTCGTCTCTTGATCATCGGCTCGTGAGACACCTTCTTCATCTCATCCCTCTCCGCACGGGAACTGAGCCTAGCTCCTCGCCGCCTAACCATCTACTAACTCGTCTCCCCCAGACTCCGACTCCTCCCACCTCTCCTCCTTCACGGACATCACGCCCTCCCACGCCAACCCCCCTGCATACCCCTACACCATCCCTCCCCTCTCAAAGACCCTCATCCTCCCCGACGAAGCTGTCGGTCTGTGTTATTTCGCCCTCAGCGACGCCTACGGCGGCACGACGTGGGACTTCACCATCCCCTTCCCGGTGGCGCAACGGAGTCGGGCGGCAGACGGTCAAGCAGCCTGGCGGTGGAGCAAAGACGTGCCCAGCGGTGTTGCCGATGCGTCGATAGGCAAGGTTGTTGCGACTGCAAACCCAGAAGTTCCAGCAAAAGCGGTCGGGTTGGATAAGGGTGCGATTGGGGGGATTGTGTTGGGGGTGCTGGTGGGGATTAGCTTGTCGATTGGGGTGGGTTGGATGGTTTGGATGAGGGGGAGGGGGAGGTGGAAGAGGAAGAGTGAACCTGGGGGAGAAGGCGGAGGAGGAAGGGAAGTGGCGGATGTGGAGTTGAGGAGAAGACGGGAAAGGGGGGCTGTGGTGAGGTGTATGGAGACGGAGAGGGACGAGGATGGGGAGGTGCCGCCGGCGTACCATGAGGTCGTGAAGTCGGATCGGGATATAGGGGTGTGAAAAAGGGGGTTAAAGAATAACAAAAGAAAAAAGGAAGGAAAGAATTGTCGGTCAACGGAAGTGACGGTTCTGTCCGAGAGAACCAAAGGCAAGATCCGAGCAGGAGACGATCCCGAACCAGGGATTATACACCGGATCTGGTGGACGAACGGTGGACGGCCTTCACGACTAGCATCTTCATGCCAACAACCCAGTGAAGTCGTGGATCTGCAACCAGGGATTTTTGGAGAAGCTCAACAGTACGGCTTCGTATGATTCCCTACATCAGCTGGAATATGAGGCCAAACTCCTACCGTAGGGTTTGATCATTACACCTGCAACGCAGGGTACCAAAGGAATGCAACATGTATTGGTCCGTGCTGGTACTGGAATGAGCACTGGAATGGGCGTTTGGGGGACATTGAGCTCCGAGGATCTGCACGAAGCACGAGGCATGAGTTCGCGGTGTTGTACATGATGTATTTGAATAGTTATTTGGCTCTCTAACACCCGGTATTTCATGATATACCCACAGAGTCCTTCAATACCTGGGTCCGCGCCTCGGACTCATACCACAGCTTAACCACTTCGCAGCGGCAGCCCCTCTCCCATCAATTCATGCACAATCGATCCATCACTCCCCTGCCCCTCCCAATCCCTCCCTTCCTCGACAGACAAATCCCTCCCCTTCCCCTTGCCAATCGTAAAAGCCTCCCACTGCGCAATCACCGCGTCCATCCTCTTCGTCTCCAAATCATCCACCGCATCCCGCGTATCCGCCACATACGTACTACTGACCAAGCTCCTCGCCTCCCTCGTCCACTCCTCACTCCTGTACCGCTCCACCGCGTCCGTGATCTCCCTCGGCAACCTCACATTCAGCGCCTGGCACGCCTGCGTGATCAGTCGAAACAGCGCTTGCGCGTAGTATATGTATCCCGCGATGGCGTCGAGGCCGCGCAGACATGTGAGGAGTCCGAGGTAGGATTCGTGCATCTCGAGGGAGAAGTGGGATGGTTTGTCGGTGGCGATCTCGTCGAGGCAGCCGAAGCTAGTGATGACGATGGCATGCATGATGTATGGGATTGTGTCGTGCCAACCGTGGTGGGTTTCGTGGCGGTTGAGGAGGCGGCGGAGGGATTTGAGGGAGGTGGTGTAGATGGATTGGGGTCGTGATGGGTGAGGAGAGGGGGTTTCTTTGGTGGCCGAGTTATGGTTATGACGGAGGAAAGGGCGGACGAGGCGGATGTTGAGGGTGTGGTAATTCATGCTTGTAGGTAGTTAGCTACTTGATCGATTTCCCCTCGTGAGAACCTTTCTGTGGCACGTACGCGCAAAGCAGATTCTCTGGTGAAGTGTCCGCGCCTGGGTCAAGTGCAGGGGGCCTTTCATTCCACCACGACTGCAACCGCAGGTATAATTTATCCGCCCTTTCGAAAGAAGAAGGCGTGATTTCGGATTCGGCTTCGAGTTCTGAGAGTGTTTTGGTGACATCCAACATGATGACTTGTCGAGCACATTCAGACCGAAAGAGTACTGCGCACACATTAGCGTTTGTGGACCTGATATCCCACGCGGACCTGCCTTCTTCGTGATCTGCACCATCGCCTGGAATAATCATGGGCGGCAGTGATGTTAACAGAGCCGGCATTGGGTATGTGCAGGACATCAACCTTTCTCGTTAGCAGTCAGTAATATGCACGCACCCGCCAAAAGTACTTACATTTGGAAGTTAAACAAGCTCCATGCGGTGACTGCTCGTACCCTTGACCAATCTGCTTCCCTGACGTTTACCGGACATGGTGTCGCTGGGTATTCGGAGCCAGCAAGGCCGAGCTCTCGTGCCATTCTACAAGCTTCCTCTAGGAAATGATAGCCGTCTGTGTCTCTGCCGAGTTTACCAAGCACCATGAAGAGAACCATGGCAGCTTGAAGCCTTGGTAAGCTGCTGTGGCGAGCTTCTATATCCCATTGACGTCTTGCCTCGCTGTAGAAATAGGTGATGAAATTGGCGCCAAATGGTTTTGATCTATCGTTCACCATAGGCGATTGAAACTGGCGAAGGTTAATAACTGGGACTCTAAAAAACGCCACAATGGACGGACAATTGGAGGAAACATACCCCCGCTGAAGCGAGAAGCGCATTGACTAGGAGTTCCGAGCAGAAGTCTTTCTTCCCACTGGCCATGTGGTCGAGGAAAAGGTCCCAATCTAGAAAATGATAGTATCTATATTCCCATCTGCCGTTTCAAGTTGCGTCAGAACGGGCTTTTGAAGTGGTTTGGCGTGAAGGACGCACCTATGCCATTGAGATAGGAGATGTGCGACAAAGTCGGCATCGTCGGTGAGGCTTGTCCAATTGACCGCTGACCTGAGCCTTGGATAACTCGGTTGTGAATGTGAATTGGACGTATGCTCTGATATAGTCTCTACAGTTTTATGAGAAGGAGTGTCTGCATGAGCAGCGACACTGAGTTGGTCAACGATCGAAAGCAGAAGCAGAGTGTTTGTGGTGCTTACCGAGCCGAGACATCCCCAGTAGATACATATCGACGCTTTTGACGTATTGGGTTCTCTATATCTCGCCGGAGGATGCTATGAGGGAAGCGTGGGGTGCTTGCCGACGAGGGTCCAAAGTCGACAGACTCGATGGCTGCACGTATGGACGGTAGCATTATTAATTCTCGCTGTTGACGTGTCGTAGGCGACTGCTGGTTTTGAGCGGAGAAGCCACCGCTGCGAACGGTGACGGCAAGCTGCTGTACGTGCTGTCGGGGACTGGTATGTGGATCAGTCTGCCTGATACGCCTCAAGATCTCAAGTGCTTCCTGCTCTGGTCTGAAGCGCAGGTATTCATAGAGTTCCCGCAAATTGGAGAGCTCGCCTTGCATTTCTTCATTCTTGCGCTTCATGGCCTGCGATGGCTTCTCGTGGGGTCCCATCTCGTAGACACAGTCGGTTTCTTTGAGGGCGCAGCACCTGTTCGGGATGAGCAATTACCTAAACTTGAGGGGAGAGGTGAAACAACCTGCATGTTGGACGAAGGCCATCGCACTGTTCAATGTTATTAGTTTAGCTAGCAAGCAGTGCGCCCTGAAGAATACCTTTGACTTGCGTTTGCGACAAGCAGCACATGCACCCAACGTCACCGTCCTTTTTGGCTTTTGCGTCAATGGTCTGGTTTGCGGTTGAGGGGAACGTTCCTGATCCATCGGCGCGGGTTGCAGTGGGCGGAATGCGGCCATGTCGATCAGGCTAGCAGGGCTAGCTGTGGTGGAGTGAACTTTGGTTCTTCAACATAGCCAGCCTTGGAACCATCTATCTGCCTACGAATGATACGAAAATCGAAAATGTTGGTGAGGGAGGAGAAAGTCAACAGGAGCCTCAGGCACACGCGAGGGAAATCCGAGTAGACATAATCCTCGCTCACCCATGAAGGGATGACTTCAGCGAATGGTAGGGTACCGTCACCCTGGAAGTGTGAGAACCTGAAAGAAAACAGCCAAGAACGCGCCGTCCGCGGAGCACAATTGGGGAACCTTGGGAAACCTTGGAGGCTGCAGTGGTAGACGCCGGCATTGCCGAGCGGAGAGGAGTTGCGATGGTCGAGTAGCCAACCAGGCGATGGCAGTGAGAAGAGTTGCGGAGCATTCCTCCGAGCCAGACGCCTCAACTTCGGATTCGCGTCGACCCCCCGGGCCCATTCATCGATGCTTATGTATTGTCCACCGTGCCACCCCTCACTGCCCACAGTGCCCAGCTCTTCGTGGTGATTTCATATGGCTGAATGGCGTTAGAACGGGACGGCTGCGTGCTGCCGCACCACTGCCTTAACAAAGGGGCGAATCTGGAGGAAGAGGAGAATTCAAGAACACGATCCCGTGACCAATCGGGGCATTAGGATAACGGGCCGGTCGGTAATATGCTTTGTGGAGACCAGCAGTCCAGCCTTGTTCCCGCGGTTCAATAGTGATCAGATGTGTGATGTGTTAGGGGTTCTCACCTGAGCACCTCCTCCCTGCGGACTTGTGCACACTCGAATTCTCCGGGCACTACTGCGGGCGGCTCACAATCAGGAGGTCATGATTCAAAGGATACGTCATTGTGCCACGCAAAAGGCAAAGGAATAGTAAGAATGTCTAGATTGTTGTCATGTATCAATTCCCATGTCAGAAGGTAGAGAATGGGGTACCGGCGGCCTTCCAAATGTTGAGCCGTGCCCTGGCTATAGCAATTTCTCAAATTCCATCACTGACCCCACCTTTCCCCAAAGAGGTCTGAGGGAGACCCTGAACGCCCGCGCTATGCCGCATCAAATGTTATACAATTTATTGGAGCCACCTTCACCGAGCAGACTTACCCTATGAGTCCGCCGCCCTGTGCTTCTTCATATTATTATACCCCGATTGCAACTTGCGGAGATAGGCGTTCCTGACACCCTTGGTTTTGAGCTCCTTGTTGCGGCTCTTTTGGTACTCGATATACGCCATGTCCTGACCACCGGACAACTCCGACAGCGTACCAGCCGTCCTCCGCGCCCCATTTTTCTTCCTCCGCCCGTCCTTGGACGCAAATTTGCTCTGGAACATGTCTCCCGAATCCCTTTCTTCGGCCAGTTCGGAATCCTTGGCCAGCAGGACTTCCAAGAGAAGTTCGCGCCGCTCTTGCGGGGTATGGAACGCAAGATCGCTCCGTTGCTCCAACCCTTCCAGCTTTGTGATGACCTTGAATGCATAACCTTGATCCACAAGGAAAGCTTGTCGTTTCGACGAGTAGTACATCTCGTCTGTATCCTTGGAAACAAGCGAATAGAAGAAGGCATTGAAGCCTTCATCATTTCTGCGCTTGGCTCGCAGAATTCTGCCCAGCCGCTGGGCCTCTTGACGCCGGGATCCGTAATGTGAGGAGATTTGTATGAGGCACGTAGCCTCGGGCAGATCCAGACTAGTGTCACCTATCTTGGACAGGAAGATGGTGTTCACCATGTCGTTGTGCTGGAAATTTTCCAGAATCTTTAGTCGCTCTGCCTGTGGCGTCTGGCCGTAGATGTAGGCTTTACCCAGCTTCTTCGCATATCTCTCCAATGCCCAGACGTTATCCGAGAAGACGATGATCTTGTCCCCACGCCTCTCGTGGTAGTCAATGAGAAATTGGCAGGCCTGAAACTTCCTTGGATTCATAACGGATAACAATGACCTCTTCTGCACAGTCGAGTTGGGCTTGAGCCATTCCGTGTAGAACTCGGGCGTCATTTGACACCATACCTCAGCACACTGCACGCGGGCAATGTGGCCTTGCTCGGACAACTCTTGCCAATTTGCTTCGTAGAGCTTCGGCCCGATCAAGAAGTTCAGATCCTCGATTTTGTCATCCTCTCGGAGCAGCGTCGCCGTGAGCCCCAGCTTGGCATGCGAGGCGATGGAATATGTAACCCGCTTGAAGATGTTCGCAGGTACGACGTGGACTTCATCTGCAATGAGCAGGCCCCACTCGCGACTTTTGATCCAGTCCATGACCTTGGCCGAGTCGTGAGAGCGAGGGCGTTTGGACGTGATCATGGTATATGTGCTGATGATGATGCCTGCGTCCCGGGGAAACATATTCTTGCTGTCCGCAGTGAAGACGGCGATGTCTTCAGGATCAATGTTGGACCACTTTAGAAATTCAGCTCTCCACTGGATCACCGACATGGCATTGGTGCAAAGAACGATCACGGATTTCTTGACACCGCAGGCTGCCGTGATGCCCACCAGCGTTTTGCCAGCTCCGCAAGGTAACACGATGATGCCCGACCGCGCTCGCGAGTTGGAGAACATCTTACTCAGGGCCTTTTCTTGGTAGTACCGAATCTGGGCATGCGGCCGCAAGTCTATATCAAGGTTGGTATTGTTCTCGTCATTCAGAAAGTCGTATTCCTCAGTAAGCGGGAGCCCTATGACTTGGCAGCGTTTGATGACCTGCTCTCGTTTTTCGCTGTCAATCTGGAACGAATGGACTTGCGCAACTTCCTCATCGTCATCTTCTTCCCTCAGGGCCGCAATCATATCCCCGGGCTTCGCTGGCTCTTGGGGATTGGCAGCATGTGGATCCGCAGAGGACTGAAGACGTTGGTTTGCGCCAGCCGCCATCTTGGTCCCTGGTATAGCCATTACGCCAATCTTGGGCGCAGCCTCCTTGATCAGCCCATCCGTATTGTCCGCTCTACACTCGGCGATTTCAGGATCTTGCAAGAGCTTCTGTAGGATCTCAGGGTCGTCGCTCTCGATATACGACAGGGTCTTTTTCAGTACGATCTTCGCTTTACCAAATGATGATGTAGATCTTTCAATGTACGCTATCACAGACGGCGAAAGTGCGGACTTCGAATATCTATTGAGCCTCTCAATGATCTCTTTGCTAGAATGGCCGACGGATACAGCGGCAAAAAGACTGTGAGGGGTCAGTGAGTACTCGTGCATGCGCGATACCCGTGATTGTGGTTCGGCAATGTTGATCAAGAAGTCCTGCGCCTCGTCAAAGAGCGGGTTGAAGGACTCCAGAATGATGCGACCGCCGTCATCAATCCAAAGCGGTCGATTTGCGTGGTCTGGCTTCAGTGGCGCATCCCACTGATCAGACTTCTTGAACAGGAACGAGGCCGGATCAGTCTGGTGCTGTGCCCGGGCTCTCTTGCTCATTGCCGCCACATCAAACGACTCCTTCAGCCGGTCCAACGTTTCCTGATCACTCAGGGCCTCCTCCTCCATCGACTCGAAGCCATCATCTTCAGCAACGGCTTGCGTTTTCCGTTTCGGAGGCATGGCGCCGTCGTTGGGCTAATGAGTGTTGAGTTTGAGCGTCGAGCGAGCGAAATGGAGTAGTGGAGGATGCGGGAAGGCAGCAGGGAACTGAAGTATGAGAGGTCGCCAAGCTGATTACTGATCCACGTTAATCAGCACTGCACAGCCACCTAGGCAAGCCACAGTTTCCACGGGCACGGGCAGGAGCGCCACAACGCTTGACCGGGTGAGTACTGGCTTCGAGCTTGTTTGCGGGCCGCAGCAACGTTGCGATCATCTATCCCCCGCCCTCCACTTCTCACATATTCCGCATGCGATGAGTGCCTGAAGTGGGCGAATCCTCATGGGCGCTTCCGACTCCAAACTCAGCTTTAAACAAGGCATCTTCCGCCTGTCCGAGCCTAAGCAGATTCCCGCCGATGATGCATACTGGACAGGCGTATGGAACCCCCTCGCCCTGCTCAACGGTCCGGACATGGCCCTGCTAACAACCAGTCTGACAGTTTTGGGAGCTGCCCGAGTCGAGCGAGGACGTATTCTCCCTATTCTCCGCGGCTGACATTCGCCGTACCCGCGACAATAACCTCGCGAACTTAGAGACACTTATCCTTGCGGTCAGTTCGCGGCTCTGTGTCCTCCGCAACCATCCTTCATTTCCCGACCCCGAGCTTGCGCCCGAGCGCGACGCTCTCAATTGCATACGGGTTCTTACTCGAGTGTTGCCTTTCATCTACGAAGCCGATCATCTGGAATCATGGGAAGACCAATTCTTTTGGGCGACGCGGCGAAAGCGCAGCCGGCGGGGTCAGATCGCCCGGACAGAAGTCCTGTTCGATGAAGAGGAGACAGGTCAGACTCCAGAACCAGGGGCAGAACCGGAGTTTGAAGAGGCCAGGCCATTGGCGGAGGAGATAATCGACACATTGATCGATCTGTTGTTCTTCTCGGAGTTCACGCTTCCCAAAGCACCTCCGGGCAAGAACAAGGTGACCTACGCAATCTGGCAGAGTGGAGTTGGCTGCAACACGCCTGTTGCTTCTACTAAGGAGTTGGAGAATAACAGGACAGAGATATTACGCCTATTGCTGACCTTTGCAAGCAAGTCCATGTATATGTCTGCTAGTACGTTTTCCCCATTCCGGCTGGGGCTCCATTGACCTCTGTTCAGATGTTCTACCCGTCAAGGGTGTCAAAGCCATCACGTATATGGCGACATGCCCGGATAAGCAGATTGTGCTCTCAGTGCTCTGCTCACTTCTGAACACAGTTCGTACCGGTTTATCTCCTGCGAATATCATTTCGTTGACCACCTGTAGACCCTAAAGTATAACCCTGCGTCATGGCGGGTGCCGTACGACCACGTTGTGTTCAAAGATCACAAGCAAATCCTGGTCACATATTGCCTTCAGTTGTTACTCGTCCTGATACTCTACCCTATCCCCGAGCCAGGCAACGGCCCGCCCCCGAAGAACTTCTACCGGCACTTCCTGGGACGCCTCCATCGCCCACAGGACTTCCAATTCCTCGTAGATGGGATGACGAGGATATTGAACCAACCAGTAGGTATCCGCCATCGGCATGTTGCTGTAGCTAATCTGTCAAAGCTGCAAGCAACGGCATCATATCTTCCGGGGAGCCACAAGTCGCTGACATGGGCCCCTGAAATGATTATGCTCTTCTGGGAAGCTCTCCAGTGCAACAAACGGTTCCGCTCCTTCATTATAAACACTGACCGCGCCCACGACTTCGTCGTCTTGGTTCTCTACTACGCAATCGACCAGCGCAATGACCCGACGAAACAGGGGGTGGTCAGGATGTGCATCTTTGTGCTTCAAACCATGAGCGTCGAACCTACCTTTGGGAAGAGTCTAAACAAGACTTTTGAGGGGCAGGAATCGCTCCCGGCAAGCATTCGGATACCCAACTTCCACGGGACCTATGCCGATTACCTCATTACTGTATGTTCTTCTAACCTTAGCGTCGCCCATATGCTGACCGCGCAAGTCGATATATACGCTCCTCACTACCAGCAAGGGAAAGCTTGACGCGATCTATCCCGCCCTCCTTGCTATTATAAATAACATCGCCGCATACGTGCAAAACCTTGGAAGGGCACCGAGCTCGAAACTACTTCAGCTATTCTCTTCCATGTCTTCGCCCAGCTTCTTGCTGGCGAACGAGAAGAACCATACTTTGCTGCAATCATTGCTCGAAGCGCTAAATGCAATGATCGAGCATCAATATCAAAGTAATTATGCTCGTTCATCGGTGAATTCCACTAGCTAACGTTTTGGCAGAGAATCCTAATTTGGTCTATGCCATCATAAGATCACAGAAGAAATTCCAGGCCCTGCGAGATTTCACACTAGAAAGCGGCCAAGAGGAGATTGAGCGGCAAAACCAACTGCGCAAGGAACATGGTAATGAGCCGCGACGAGCCGACTCCATCGACAGCTTGAGAAGCCCGACTACTCCGCGGACGCCAGCGCTCTCCAATGTCCCAGAGGAGAACAGTGCATTCGCCATTGGCGACGACGACGATTCCGATGCGGAGGGCGAGCATCATGCTCCAGAAACACCCCGTTCCCCAGTCCATTCCACCGCGGGTGGCTCGAGAAGCGTATCCATAGCTTCGTCTGCAGACGAAACAGTACCGCAGCAATTACGCGGCATGTCCGAGAAAGCGCGCGGTAAGATGCCCGTAGGACAGCCGGCGTTCTCGCGCCAAAACAGCACCACTTCCCTCAGCAGCATTGCTACTCCCAATCACGGTCCTAACGAGTTCTTCACGCCCACTGCATCATGGGTACGTACATACAATCCCCTTTCATCCATATACCCTGCTGACTCTCCCCAAGATCGATAGTTGGCTCCCTACACTTCCCCTCCACACCATCTTAACCCTGATCTCCGAACTCGCGCCACAACTTCCAGCGTCGTCTTCCACCGCCCTCCAAGCCCTCCAAGCCATGCAATCCACTCCCATCCGTGGCATCGAACCCTCCCCGATCCGCGTCCACCTCTTTGAGTGGTCTCCTCTGTCCCTCGGCTGGTACGAATCCCTGCTCTGGAGCTTCATTTTCGCCTCCGAAATGCTCGTTTCCAAGGGCACGGTGGGGGTCTGGAATCATACCAGCATCCGACTGTTCAAGGTGCAGGAGGCGGCGGTGCAGACGCCAAGTTTGCTTGCGCCGAGGGGCGCGGTGGACGCGGTGGGGAGTAACCTCGTGCAGAGGATTGGGAGTTTGAATCTTGGGAGGGGAGGAGGGAGTGGTGGTGCTGCGAGTGGAGGAGCACCAGGCGAAGCGACGGGCCAGAGGCAGGGTGGCAATTCCGGGCAGGCAGGGGCGCCCCCTATGAGCGTCAGGGACGTGTAGAGTGCGTCCGTCGAGAGGAGGAGGAATGTTCTGGTGTGGTTACGTGGCTGAGAAGGGGATCTGCGAGAAGAGGAGGTGGCCAAGTTTCCATCGGCATACACTATCCTACTGCGTAGGAGTGAACATAGAGATATGATTCTATTTTTACAATCCCTCTATATGTTAGAACTATCATGCAGTCCTCATTGGAGCGGCTCCAGTCCCAGATTTTCTGCACGCGAGCGATGATCCCGAATCTTTCTGGTTTCGCACCCTGGAACTGGTGATCGTCCCCAGAGTCCGCTGCATCAGGCAAAGAAGCGCCACAGGTGTGGCGAAGCATAGCCACACTCCCCTCTACAATTCATTTCCAGATTCGACGGCCAGCCAACAAGAGGCCTGGAGCATGCCTGAGGCGTCGAACGGAGTGGATCTGGACTGTTTGTCGTTTCCTCTTGTCTCCAGGGTTCGATGTGGGATTCTGGGCGGGTGGACATGTCAAGGCTGGGGTAAGGGGAAGGGGGATTCGGTGATATGCTATTGGAGAGATTGGGGGAATGGGACCCTGTAGGACCCTGCAGAACCCTGGAGGAGGCGATTAGATTTGCGTATTCGCGGATGTACCATCATTTGATATACGGGGCTGCTTCCGCGGGTGTGGACGCGCGTAGAAACTGTTTTTCGACTTCTGGGGAAATTGTTGTCGTTGTTGTTTTCTCTTCAACGTACAGGACGACACTCGCTGCGAATGTTTCTTTAGGCTGGGTGAACAGCCCTTTTTTTTTCGCTGATCGTAATTCGTTCTTTCTAGACTTGAAAGGTTGTCCTTCGTTTGAACTTGTGCGTTCGTTCTGGGGTATCTGTTAGGTTGGAGAGATGGCGGAAGCTACGCTCAGTACTGCTACTCCCGCTGCCACTGCTACGGCGCCGGGGCAGCAGCAGCAACAACAACAAAGTGAGGAAGAGGGGATTCAGCCGTATTCTATGCATGTGAGTATTGTCCCAAAAGTCCCCTCCAAAAGCAAAAAAAGAGATGCTGACAGTGAGAGAGGTATCGTCGCGGTATCTGGAACTGACCAAGAAAAAACTCGAGCTCACAAGACTACCGCGGGAAATCGCTCTGCCGGAGAAGAGAAGGTGGGATCTGGGGACACCGAAAGCCGTTTTAGAACCATTGCTGGATTACTGGTAGGTGACCAGTTCCTGCCTCTGATGTTGGGCGAAGGAGACGTCGAGACGGTATCCAGTTATCGCAACACCTGGCAATAACACCGCTAACTATACCCCCCTCTTTCCCCTTAGGCTCGAAACCTACGACTGGCGAACCCAAGAAAAGCACTTCAACACGTCCCTGCCTCAATACCGCACGAGCGTCAAAGTAGACGTTCCCTCTCCACCGTCACGGCCCTCGACTACCTCCTCTTCATCCACCATTTCGACTACCGTTCCGACAATCCCACATACGCTGCGCATCCATTTCGTGCATAAGCGCTCCAAGCACACGAATGCTATCCCGCTGCTCTTCTGCCACACATGGCCGGCGTCCTTCATCGAGGTACAGAAGACCATCGATGCATTGACGGATCCGCAGAGTTTGCCTAGCTTCGGTGCTGGTGCCCAGCAGGCTTTTCATGTGGTCGCGCCCAGTATCCCCGGGTTTGGATTCAGTGATGCGGGGGCAGTGGAGGGTTTTGGACTGAGGGAGACGGCGCAGGCCTTTGATGCGGTGATGGGAAAACTGGGATATGGTACGGGTTATGTGGCCCATGGGACAGGATGGTGATTACTTGGTGTCTTCACAATCCCCGAGTATGCGCTGATTCGATACAGGGGATATCAAATCTGTCGGGCGGTGGCCTTGGAGTATCCTGGACGTTGCCTTGCGGTACATACCGCAAATCCGATATTCCTAAAACCAACATTAAAGAGATGTCCAGTGGTATATCTAAAGCATCGTATTGCTCGCTTGACACGGGCGAGGTGCTTCAGTTTTGGGTATACGCCATCAGAAGTGCAGCCTCGCGCGAGGCCGACGACCAAGCAGCATAAGGAAAAAGAACGAGACGACAAGCCTGGTCCCGTACCTGGCACAACGCTGGCTCCTCTCTATGCATTGCGACCGCAGACGCTCGCATTTTCTCTTTGCGATTCGCCCATCGGACTGCTCGCTGGGATGCTGGATGTTATCCATACACGATCGCCTTCGACGTCGATGTCGCCGGTAACTTCTCGCTCCAGATCGCCATTCCTGTCGCCAATTGAAATGGAGATGGAGGATGCGCAAGTCGCAGGGGAAGAGCCAGAAATCCGGTCCGGGTCGACTGAAAGGCCACCCTCACCTTTTTCGCCAGGAGAGGCGGAATTCAATTGGCGGAGCTATACGTGGACTCCTACGGAAGTATTGAATTGGACCATGCTTCAGTGGCTACCAGGTCCGGAGAGCTCACTGGTGAGTTCCGTCAGCGCATCCGTGGGATCAGTTCATTAACGAGATAACAGCGATGGCTGCGGCGCGCAACGCAGGACACGACAGCGACGTCAAGACTCTCAACAGCCTACTGTCCGGTACCGCTCGGCATCTCTTCTTTCCAACCACGTAACAGCTGCGGTGCACCCAGCACACCGCTCATGTGGGGCTCGGCCAGCTGGCGCATTGCGTGGGTGAAGCGGCACCAACGGCCTGCGACGGTCTCACCAGCATGGGAAGCTCCCGACCTGCTGGTGCTGGATATGCGCGAGTGCTTTGGGTCGTTGCTGTCAGACGGAACGTTAGGCCTCAACTTGCCGTTCCGGGAAGGTTGAGCGTCTAATTCAGCGAGGGTTTGTGTGCTAAAAAGCGTCGAAAACAGATATAGGTATATGTTGGAGTTGCTATGCGTTTATAGCAGGCTATGACGGTTAGTTCCAGCGATGGGCGACAGGAAGGAGCAGAAGGACATGCAGCACATGCAGATATTACGAATTGGAGTGCGGCGACAGAAGGGCGACCATGGTTGCGGCTGTCCAGTGTGCAGTAGAAGGGTAATGCGGCGACGCCTAGCGGCAAAAGGGAACCAGGGGCTGGACCTGATGTTAATCTATGGTTGGGCGGGAGTGCTGCGCCGGTAGGGTTGATGGTTGTTGGGCATATGTATAGTGCGGACTATGGTATGATCTTTTTTGGTTATGAAAGCGTAAATGAGGTACCCAGATGGAGCTTTTGGACGGCAACTGAGAAGGTGGTACACAAGTGGGTTATCTCTGGAGAGGGACTCCTAATGAGGTCGTTGTCAAGAGGCTTTCCTAGAGTAAGCACATCTTTGTATAATCCATAGCAACAATGATGGAGGAGTAGTTTTCCCTGCTCAAGAGTGATGAACCATATAACAAGAGTAATATCACAGTAATAGGAGGCGGCAGCATAACGACCAGGATAAGGGGAAGTTGAAGCTTACGTAACACCAGCTTTCACGAGCCGCAAAGACACAAATCGTCGATCGTTGGGCGTTCCTTGCAATTGGACTTGGCAAGCGAGCCAGGGGCACAGACCATCCTCGTCACAGGGTGGGGGAGAAAATATTCACGCACGACACCAACACTCTCGCCTTCTCCTCCACAGCTTTCACGCTTCCTCGACTCTCAACGCTCCGAGACACCTGCTCAAAGCTCGCTGACAAGTTCTCATCTGCTCTTTGCAACCCGTCAGCCAGGAGCCCCAACTGCCCCGCAACAGCACGTTCCGTGAATCACGCACGTGTAGCTCCTTTACCTCCCCTCCCTGACAGCTCTTGGGCCGCCATTGCTCATATCCATCCTTCTCTCCTCCTTCACGTGTCCGACTTCGAGAGCCTTCTGATGAAAAATTTCGCCCTGTTACCACACACTAGCAATTCTGCCTAGGCTGTAGCAGCCCGCAGCTTTCGGTTTCCCCTCCACTCTCTTCCGCTTTCCATGCGTCGCGAGGATCTGGTACGAATTCTATCCAAGCCTGCGAAGTAAGCAGTTGCTCCTTTTTGCTTTCCTTGGGACCTCGACCCCCAAAAGCAAACTTTGTCAAGAAACCCCAAAGTTTACTGACTCTCGGTCAGGCCCAGATAACACCCGCCACCAACGTCCGTCCACCTCCAAACTTGAACCCCCTATAAGCAGATCTCCTCGTCTGCTGGACCCGATACTTCCCCAGGGTATCGGAATCTAGTCGCTCGAGGACCACAACCGCCTGACACCATTTCCCGGCGCAAAGCCTCGTTTATTCCGCTCTCCGCCCGACCCCCCTAACGCCCTTTACGGACGTTCCCTACTACTACACTGCTGCTGCTGGCGTGTGCCAGCTCATTACACTTTTCCATCGCCCGTGGGCCTTCTCTTCTCAGGCGGACACCGCATTGTTCGTCTGGGTGGCAGATTGTGCTGCACATCTCACTGCAAAACAACCAAGGGTTCAGCATCACAGCCTGACAGCATACAATTGAGCTTCTAGACTTGTCAGGTGCTTCCTCGATAGCTCAAGACATGGTCAGCATCGACATCCCGAAGAACTATACGGCGTCGCCATCGTCGCATATTGGCACTCCTCATCTAACAATCAACAAGGAAGCCACTATCGACCTAGACTCGACCAATGCTTTCGAGGGTACGAGCTCCCCTCGCCCTTTGCGTAACCTAATGCTGACATGGTCACAGGGCCTGAGAAACTCTTGGAAGTATGGTTTGCCTCGTCGGCTACCGACTTGCCAGCCAAAGCCAGTCCCTTGGGGCTGAAGGCCGTCCCTGCTGATATCTGGAAGGACATGTTAGATCTGGTCAACTGCAAGGTGCTATCCGTCATCGAGTCGGAACACGTCGATGCCTACCTACTCTCCGAGTCCAGCATGTTCGTCTTTCCTCATAAGGTTGTCCTCAAGACCTGCGGCACTACCACTCTTCTTTGGGGCCTTCCTCGCCTCCTGGAAATTGCTGCTCTGGATGCCGGTTTCAATCACGTCGCTGCCCAGCCTGAACGCGGTATTGCGGCCGCGGCCACCCCGTACCGTGTCTTCTACAGCAGGAAGAACTTCCTCTATCCCGATCAGCAACGTGGACCCCACCGCAGCTGGCGCGACGAGGTTCGTTATCTGGATCAGCGGTTCCAGGGTGGCAGTGCCTACATGATTGGCAAGATGAATGGAGAGCACTGGTATCTGTATATCACGGGACCTGACACCCGCCTCACACCGCCACCGAGCCCAATCACCGAGGACAATAACATCCCTGAGACGGAGACCAAGTTCATCACCTACCCTACACGTCTGTTGCCTGAGCATATCAGCGAAGAGGAGGAAGACGAGACCTTGGAAATTCTCATGACTGATCTCGATGAGAAGAACGCCCGTCAGTTCTATCTCGAGGACGCGAGTGCGGTCGCGGAAGGTCGCTTTTTCCAAAAGGCTCGTGAAGCTCGCAAGGCTGCTATCCAGAGCCTTGGTGCCATCCCGGAGGAGAAGTGCGAGAGCTTGGGCGGCTCCACTGTCCTGAACTCGAATGCTAATACCCGCCCTCAATCGGAAGACAGCTTCGATGTCTTTGAGCAGACCTCTTCAGACCATTCTGGATTCACCTCTGATGATGACCTTACCTTCCCCGAGGAACTGACCACGGAAGGACACACTCTCGGCACAGTTGTCTCTGAGGCCTGCGGTCTGGCTGACGTCTACCCCACCTCCAAGTATCCGGACGCTCGTATCGACGCTTACCTCTTCACCCCTTGCGGCTTCTCTGCCAACGGCGTCATCCCCGCTCCTGGCGGCGCCCTCAATGGTGCTAAGAAGGGCTCCGATGCTACCCACTACTTCACCGTGCACGTCACCCCGGAGCCGCAGTGCAGCTACGCCTCCTTCGAAACCAATGTGCCCGCCCATCAGTGCGGACGCGAGACCGTCGAGGTAGTCGAGCACGTAGTGGGTATCTTCAAGCCTGGCCGTTTCAGCGTCACCATCTTCGAAGCCCAGCGTAACAGTGAGGATGGTATGGCGGCGAAGAAGAGCAAAGGGATGGACTCGATCAAGGGGTACAAGAGGGTGGATCGCATTGTGCATGATTTGGATGGGTATGACCTTGTGTTCAGGTACTTTGAGAGGGAGGATTGGAAGGGTGGCCTGCCCAGGTTGGGGGAGGTCGGATTCGGGGATTTGTAGGGTTTTGAACAGGGTTTGGTTGTGAGGGGTGGGATTACGTCGAAGGTTTTCCTTTAATGAGGAGTCTATTTTTCTTATTCCTAATTTTTCTTTGGTGTCTCTTTTCCTCTCTCCCTTTAGCGTGCAGGACAGTATAGTGATCTATTTCGTGTTTCCTTGGACACTCGTTTATATTCGTGGTGGGCTTGTGAGCTGCTGAAGTTGGTTTTGAATCATGACACTAGTGGTGGTGATGGTTGGCTTTCATTCCTTGGTTGCTACTCTCACTTAGTCAAATGTCAGATTCTGGCTATTTTCGTGAGTCCTGAATCCAGACTCTGGGCGCTGCATAACCTACCGCGATATCATCAACAACTGCCATCACGTGCCTCCCGGGGCGGGATTGCAGTCGTGGAGAGAGTGAGAAAGCTACTAGCATAGACAGCCTAAGGTTGATAGCTTTCAATCACACCAGTCCAATCCCAAGGAGCTCAAGGGGCCCCAGTGGTTTCACCCCCTCATTTGATGAAATGCCCAGGACACATGGTCACTTTTCTCAATTGTGCTACCGCACTGCAAGCAGCATGCATAGGCAGATAGCAGCAAAATGACCTCTGCACACCCTCAACAACGGCATTTAGCATGTCGAGTGCCCCACTTTATGTAGAAGTCTACCACCGCAAATGTGTGATGTAGAAGTGACAGTGGAGAGCGACGTTGGGTACAAAATTGATCTCAGAAGTCCACACCACGGAACACAGTGGCGCCCAGTAACACTTGACAGGAAATTATCCAGTTCCACGCCCGCCGTCAGTACAACAATTCTCCGAGAAGCCAGCTTGTCCCCGGGCTTGTGGTAGGACGATCCATCCCGCCAAGGCAAGCGTGCAGGTGTGCCAGCACATTACCCCTCGACCACCGCATCCACACGTCCACAAGTCTCAACGACAGTTGCATACCGGCCATGCATGGCCCGCAGCTCCAATAAACGAACTCCCACGATGTCGGACCTTGCGGTAATTCCGCCCACGGCTGGCACTCCGTCTGAAACACCTGTGCCAGACAGTGGGAGCAATTCTCGAAACCACACCCCAGCTCCCCTCCACCACCATGCGTCGACAGACTCCACGCCTACCACAACGTTTCCTCCGGCATTAACGCCTCCTACAACTACTCGACAGTCCATTGCCCTCTCGACGATCTGGAAGAACGGAAATCCACCTACGATCACCCCTCATAGCGCACCTCTCGTCGCCGCAGCGTCCATACCTGCAATCGTCACCCACGCACCCTCCCCCGACACCCGAGGACCACCTCCCTCTGAACTTACTACAAGCACGAGATCCATACCCCGTGCCACTACCACGTTCAAGAATACACTCCCACCCACACAGTCCGCCGCTCTGCGCGCCCTCAATGCCCCCGCCTTCCAGTCCCACTCGTCTTCCTCCGGCAACACGAGACATAGCAACAGCAAGTCCTCCGCCAAATCGACTTCAAGCAACACCACCCTATCCAGCCAACCCGTAGTCGTACGCACCTACTCCGGACCCCGTCGTCACCGCTCCCAAGCCTCCACCTCCTCCGCTCGCTTCCTTCCCAGCACCATCATGAACGGCCACACCTCGTCTCAGACTCCCTCCAACCTCTCCGCAGCCCCAGCCTCCCATCCGGGATCCAGAACCCCCAAACTCCCCGCCGTCGATGACTTCTCCTTCTCCGCGATCCTGCGCGCGGTCGACCCGGAGATCAGGGAGGCTATCGACGCTATTGCGGAGATCTGTGCACGGAGCAGACTCAGTTTGGCGGACGAATATGATGCGCATCTACCGCCGCAGGGGACTATCACGGGGACGGGGACCGGAACGGGCCAGGGATGGACGGTGGGGAGAGCTACATTCGTGTCTGGGCGCGGCAGAGGGATCGGGGTTCTACGAGGTGCGCAGGGATGGAGTGCTACTGGTGCTGGCGTGGCTGGAGAGAACACTCTGACGGCTGTGCCAGAGGCCAGTTCTTCGAGCGAGAGACTCAGCGTTGCCGGCGAGCAGCCAAAGAAGGATCGGAGCCGTTCTGCGTACGGGAGTTTGAAGAGTGTGATTAGCGGCGCGAGCGGTGGGAGTAGGAACAGGAGGAAGACCATCGGCGCGGATACATTCACCAAGTCTTCTACTCCCACCACAGCCAAGGCAGAGGACCGGCCCCAGCCACAAGTGAATATCCCCTCTCTGGCGCTGATCAGTACACCACAACCCTCGCATCATCTCTCTCTGGATTTGTCGTCTACGATTACGGACGTACCGGCTTTGGAGGCGCGCCCCGCCACATCCGCGGCGAATAGCTCCCCTAACAACATGCGCACCCACCGTCGTAACCTCTCAGGTGCAAGTAGCATACCCGCATCCCGCACACGCTCACGCACACTGTCCTCGCTCGCATCTTGGGTACCCTGGAGCCGGTCCCATGCAGATACATCAGCGGAGACACCGACGACTAGAGCGGAGGCCAGGCTGAGGGAGATGCTGAGTTTAGCGGGACAGCAGCAGCAGCAGCAGCAGCAGCAAGTGAGTTCAAAGGGGAAAGGAGGCGTGGGTGTCTTCTACCCTTCATGACCATGATTAACGGTCCGGTAAATTGTTTTTAAGGCTCGAATACCCTTTCCATTATGAAGTCCCTTGGTTTTCCTTTTTTTTTTCCTTGTAACGAATTTTACGGTCTTCATGATTCCATGACCCGTCATGAGCCTAGGATAATATAGTACTTGAGTATAAAGGTAGACATAATCAGTAAATCAGGTACCAAGTACTGGTCCGCCTGATAGGAGGTTTCAGAAGGGCAGAGCAGAGAATTACGAACAGAAAGAGGAAAGAAAGTGAATGTTAGAACAATCCTACCCTATCTATGCTAGAAGCTCTCTCTCGCTCTCCACGGCTGCAATCCCGCCCTCTAACCATGAGACAATCCCATTGGACGACTCCTCAAGTATTTGGATCTCGGCTTTGATATTGAGCATCAACATCCTCTGCAGTTCCCGCCTCCACTCAGGCTCAGGTCCCTCCTCTCCGCAGATGTCCCATTCTAGCATCCGGCATGCCTTTGTCCGGTCTCTTGGGGTCAACCTCATGAGACCTTGCGCATCTCGGCTCGGACTGATCGCTGACTGCTCGTCCCGCGGCGCCCGGAAGAGATGGTGACTATGGACGCCGAGCCAGTGGAGATTGGGTAAGTTCGGTCCCGGAGCGTCTTCCTCCGTCTTCTTGTTCTCATGGGCAAGACGGTGCGAACCGTATTTGTACGTCGACAGAATGGCAATACCATCCGGGTCATAGTCGGCAATGGCGAACATTGGCACATTCGGAGCACGTTCTGCAACGTGATGAAGAAATGCTCTCGAAGATACGTCAGGGTACCCCTTGGCCTACGGTGGGTCAGTTACCGTTGCTCTCAACGATGCTTTGATTCATGGTGGATAACGCACGGTCAAAAGCAAGCCAGCTTGCAGGCTTCCACTGAGCCAACGAGATGAGCTGACTAGATGTCGGAAAGTTGCCTCTTTCTCGATGATGATCACCCACTGCAACGAGGAGACATCCAAGGTATCGCTAGCGTTAATATTGGGCAGCAAGATGCCCTATTGCAGTATAAGCATGGTCCATAGATAAAATGGGTTTCCGCACCTCGTTATCACTGAGCCCATGGACAACGGTGCCATTCGCTCGTGTCAAGGTAAAATTTCCCACGACGAGGCTTTTGGCAGCGGCGGTCTACAAGGTCAGTGACTCAGTGGCGGGTAAAAGGGGTGTACAATAACCACATACGACGTTCAGCAGTGATCTTGGGACGCCGAAAGTACAAGCCAGATCGTCTATGAAGCGGTCCACGACGGATTGTTTCACGAAGAGATCGGGGTGCCTATAGTAGAGGTCTCTGCCTTCGATCAGTTGACCAGACATGAGTCACATGACAAGAGTCTAGACACTCACCTCTTGGAGAGCACCACGTCTTGGACCAAGCATTCGTGGACAAGTTCTAATATCTTGACAACTACAGCTGCATTGTGTCAGCGATGGAACCTAGAGGGTGCGTGGATGCGCGGACTGAATCTCCAAGCTTCCTGCTCGCTTGATCCCGGAAATTTGATTCTTCTTGCTCTCGGTTGCGGCAGACACTCTTTCTGCTTGGATGAAAGACCAACTCGTCGACTGATGCCTGCTGTCGTTTTGAGGGTGATTGAGAGCTCGCTGTCACCAGCAAGAAGTCCGTCAAGAATTCCTTCTATAAGGCCCTCAACACGCGCAATGACCCAATCCCTCATTGAAGTCAGTTCCCATGAGACGCAGAACATGGAGGGGGACTAATACCGGTCCTTCGCGGTTCCGTTTGTGATGTTTTTCAGCTCATCGTTTGGCAGAACGGCGTTTTCGAATTCATCCAGGACGTCTTCGTCGATAATTTCGTCAGGAGCGGGGGCCAAGAGTACCTCTTGACTAGTCTCTGCCTCCCAAAGATCATCAAATTCGGAATCATTTCTCTCATTCGACAGCTCATCTAACAAATCGCGGTCTTCGTTTACGTCGTCAACAGAGTTCTGTGATGAAGGGAAGCTGAACAGCATATCTTCCAGTTCGGGACCCTCCATTTTTTTCCCGTCAATTGCAAAGAAGAGTGAGTGACGACAGTTACAGGAGGATTCAGAAAGTCCACCTGTGCAGGTAGGAGCTGGCAGAGGGTGGGTGTCAAGCTCACTGAAGCTACAGCAGTTTGATATGTTAGCGAAGATTGAAGGCAAATCTGAGGTCCTTTTCCAGTATCAATCACCAAGCTATTGTCATGGCAAAATCTTGTGGCCCAGAAAGAGATTACGGATGGAGCAGTTCGTTGTCCACTCCTTCCTCTGCCAGACATTACGGAAGGTGCGCCCCGGCCTCATGGGCATGGGGCTACCAGTCAAGTCACATGTCTCCCCTCGATCAAATGCCTTACATACATGTACACAATACTGTAGCTTTTGATAGTAAGACAAATGCATATATTCCTGCGCATAGCGGAAAGCAGTCTAAACGGAGTCCTCTACAATGGCGCTAGTCCAAATGAGGAAAATAATTTTGAAGGGGTCAAAGTCCTCGGTTTTGGACGAAGCACCCCCAGGCACCACTTCGCGCCGTGACGCACAGACCTCCGCTTTTACTTTAGCGCGCCTTCCACCCGCGACCTCAACGCGTCGCGTCCGTCTTCCCCACGACTTCATGTTCTCCATCTCCACCAACCCAATTGTCGTCTTTATCGCACCGCACCTCAACCCCAACCAACAAGAGCACCCATCTCACGATGGAGATGGAAGATGTCCAGCAGACTGCTGCTCCAACGACGTCTCAAAAACGCCCTTTCGATGATGTGCCCGTTTCAACGCCGACCAAGAATGTCGACGTCCAATCCGATGCAGGCACACCATTGACGGTTGTGTCTTCGATTGCAACCCCTTCGCCCCTGAAGAAATCGTCACAAGTTTCCGCGCTGCTGAGTACCAATGGAAGCACTACGCAACTCGCAGGGTCTACCAACGACGCTCAACCAGCCAAAAGACGGAAGCTCATAGACAAGGAGAAGGAGGAGAAGAGGTTAGAAAAGGAGGCAAAGGAAAAGGCGAGGGCAGAACTGAAGGCAGCAAAAGACGAGGAGAAACGGAAGAAGGAGGAAAAGAAACAAAAGAAAAACAGTGAGCGAGAAGAGAAGAGGCGTGCTAAAGAGCTAGAACAGCAACGGAAAGAAGAGGAGAAGTTGAAAAAAGAGCGTGTATGGCCGCCTCCGCAACGTCTACAGAATGATGGCTGACTGTAAACAGAGTCAAATGAGGCTGAATTCCTTCTTTAACAAGCCAAAGGCTGAGGCAGGGGGTACCAAGTCACTCATGGTAGAGCCCAACCACCTTAGCACACCCGAGACAATATCATTAGCACCGGACGCCCCTTTGCAAGATACTAATGCGCATGCATCTCCGCAGAAGTCGATCCTGCGAGCGGCGAAGACCGATTACGAGCGATTCTTTCTACCGTTCCAGCTACCTAGCCACGCAATTTTGGCGCCCATAAATCGGTACATGGAGGACCCCGAGAAGCTGGCCGCGGCAAGGGCACGCCTTGAGCAACTGATACGCCAGGAGGACGTTTCTATGGAGCCCATCTCCCTGGCGAGTTTCAAAGCACAGTTCCCGAATTCTGGAGGCCGTGGTTCTGAGATACACTCGATTAAAGAGATAGTGGAACGCCTCAATAGTTCTTCGGATCATCCCATCGACCTAACTAAAGATGAGGACTATGGTGAAGACCCGATGGCCCTTCTGAAGCAGATTCCCATGAAGTATTTGCACTTCCCAGAGGACGTAAGACCACCGTATTACGGCACATACACGAAGCAGCATGCCCAACGGCAGACCTTGAAGCTGGCGAGGAACCCTTTCTCGCGGACCATTCAGGAGTTCAATTATGACTATGATTCTGAGGCAGAATGGGAAGAGCCGGAAGAAGGTGAGGACTTGGACTCCGACGGAGAAGAGGATCTGGACGAGGATGGAGACGATGACATGGAGGGCTTCTTAGATGACGAGGATGATGGCCAAGTCAAGAGGAGGCTGATCAGCAGTGATCTGCAACCAGTCAGCACTGGACTTTGTTGGGAGAACTCCAATGGTGTCTCTATCTTGAATGATGGGTCGGGAGCCATATGCTCAGACTTCAAAGGGTTCAGGATAGGATTCTTGCTTGGTACGTATAAAGTTATAACCGGTAGTATCTCTTACTGACGTGGGCAGATCCGCAACCCCAGTCCATTGATCCCTTCTCCACAGCATACTGGACACCTGACCCCACGGATCTTGCCAAGACAGCTCCTGTTTCTAGCAAAGAGGCAAGCAGTTGGGCCATGCAGCCACCGCGTCTGCCCCTCACGTCGAGGCCCATGAACAGCATGATGAATTCATTGAATTCTGGCAACAGTGTCGCGGGTGGAACTGGATCCAAGGCCGCCAAACCACCAAAACGGATGATACCCGCAGACCAGCTTCCTCAATTCAAGGCTGAGGTGGAGGGTAGCGATCTTACTAAGATCGCGCTGATTGAAGCCCTCAAGAAGAAGTATGCATTGGCGTCATTCTTTGAGATAATCATAGCTAACGATTTCCTTCCCAGGTTTCCGAAGTTGCCGAAGGACGCGATCAGCAATACTCTTAGTACTGTGGCTGCTCGTGTCGGGCCCAAAGAAGTCGAGAAGCGATGGGTTTTGCTCTGATCGTCTCGCCAGCATTGATTTTCAACGCGAAACTCTCGAACCGTACCTTCCCCTTCGGCGTATCATTATTCACTGCGTCTCTCGTGCGGCAAAACGAGCATCATTTCTTCTGTTACAACAGCGTGGCGTTATATTGGTACAGCGCATCGGCGTGGGGAGAGGCTACGGAGAATCGGCGTATATGTGTTACTTGCATCAGCATTTTGGGTGTATCTGGAAGCGATAGGTCACGGAGGGAGGGAAGAAACGGCGCAGCAGGGCACAACACAGTCGTGGGGCACAGCCAGTGTGTTGGCTTGCGCCCGCGGAATGGCTGTTCTCAAGATAGAGGTAGACAGCTGTATACATATGCATGAGCATACATCCATCTCAACGTATTTGGGTGTCTTCACCGCCCTCGACTCAGCGCATTTACCGCAAACGTGTGCCCGAACAGCAGCGATTGTGGATTTTGTTCATCAGCCCAGGTGGATAGTAAGCAGAGGCCAATGCACTTGACAAACTCTCCACATCCGTCACTCAAAAGAGTAAGCGCGAAGGCTGACTATAAGCGCCTGCCTGCACGGCAACTCCGAGGCAAAATGGTCTGACAGACACAACTTAACAGGCGGGGAACGCAGCATCGAGGGGAACGTCGTACATTCGGAACGGGCAAAATGAGTGACTTGGGCTGCAATGGCGGCGGCCAAAGCCTACAACGTATGCGGGGAACCATTCTGGTCACTTTGCTATAGCGTGTCTGGAAAAGTAGGTTTGTGATAAAGTACGTCTGCGGGGACGAAACATGGGTATATGATGGAGATAGAACGGAAACATGGTCTTCCGCCTCTAGAGCCTCCTGCATCCCGGTTCCTCAAGGGACGATATCCTCGACTCATGCCCTACGCCGCTCATCATCCAGGAAACGGTGAAAAAGTGGGAAATAATAAGATGTAATAATAGCTGCAGTGGTAGGTAAGAATAGCATGCGAGAACCAACGCACAGGCCCCTTCCGGGCGGGTAGTAGTCATCCCGCTTCGCTTCGTGCGCCGTCATCCAATCGACTATTTATGGTACCAAGTTTCCTCCAATCACAACGCAGGACCAATTCACCACGCCTACGAGCGGAGGGGAACATCGATATTCCGCGCTCCTACACTTCCCTAAGCGCCTGTTTCTAGACTCCGTTGTACACTCGCATGCTGGGCGTCAGCAGCCGCCAACCTGGAGAGGAGAAGCGTTGTGCGGCTCTCCTGCACACGGGAAAGAGGGGTGCGGGATGCCAGAGCTAAGAACAGAAGCGTAAGAATAGTACAGACGGTGACCTAGGCTGTTTCGGGTGCCAACGTGTTGGGTAGAGAGAACGTACTTAGATATTGGGTAGGTAGTAGTTGTTTGAGGGCACCGCCTCGTTTTGGCTTCTTCTCTGAGACCGCCCGACCCAGTGTTTGAAGAGAGGAATCCTCATTCCAGTGTACACGTTGCGACAAGGGCCAAACACGAAAAAAAGAGCGTGAATCGTTCTGCACTGGTTTGTTGTTGAACACACAAACACTGTCGCTTGCGGGCCTCAAGCGGCACCCATTCCCATCCTCTTTCCTTTACAATCACAAACACTATGGCTTCATTAGCCCTTGCACTCTCCCTTCCCCTCCTCTTCCTCACTCCTTCTGTTACCGCCTTCAACTGCTCCAAACCTCCCATCTATGTCGACATCCACAAACGCGCCGTCCATGAGTCTTCCGAATTCCAATACGGCTCTTTCATCGGCGTTGGCACGCCAGCACAGAACCACAGTTTGTGGCCGTCATTATCGCAGAATCATACGAGTTTTGGGGCGCTGGGATATTGCAAGAATAGCACCCTGAAGGGATGTGACCATGGGACCGGAGGATTCTTCGTGAAGGGGGATTCGTCGAGGTACGTTCTTTTGCAAGCGTGACCAAGATCGATTTGCTGATGAGATGTGTCATAGCTTCAAGGAGAACGATAACTTCAAATCCCTGGACAATAGCAGCAGATTCACAGGCTCCTTTGGTCAAGATACGCTTCGCCTCTACACCCATTACTTCGAAACCGATGGCGCGTCACAGACGCTCGTCGAGAACTCGACCATCGAGGTCGCAGAGGCGGGGTCTATAGCTCCTGGCATCGTCGGCATGGGTCTGTCATCAACCCTTCTCCAGAGCCTGGTGTCGAAAGACATCATAGCCGGAAGGACATACTCGCTGTATATTGGCCAAGGCTTCGATCGTGCAGGTGGTGCCGTAAACGGTAGCAACACCTTTGGCGGCTACGACGCAGGACGCTTCACCGCACCCGTCCACGCTTACAAGATGAAGGACTCAAATGCCAGTCCATTCACTGTCCGCGTCAAGGATATCACCATCACCGGCACAGACGGACGAAACGTCTCCCTCTTCGACAAGTCCGCTTTCCCGAATACCGATGCGGGCCCTTTCGACGCACAGTTGACGACAGATCAGTACCCGCTTTCCCTCCCCTTCTCCGTCACCGAGAATTTCAAGCGTCAGCTCAACGCCCGTCCGGACCCGGAGAACCGCTTCGGAGACGATAGTTTGCAGCTCCCAGCGCCCTTCTCGGGATCCATGACGATTGTCCTGGATGACGGGTTCCGCGTCACTCTCCCGGGGGAACTCCTCGCCAACGCCTCCAACATCTCCCCGGTACAAAACCGCGCGAAGAACGACACTCGTCCCTTCTACCTCAGCACAGCATTCCTGACGCAAGTCTACCTCATGGCCGACTTCGACGCCTACACCTTCTTCCTCGCTCCGGCAGTGCAGAAGAACAACATGGTTATGCCGACGACCTTCTGTCCCAAATCAACACCCATTCCATACGTCCGACCCAAGCAGAATGCCTGGGTGAAACAGGGGTTGATAGGCGCCGTGATTGGAGCTGTATTGGGCGGCATCGGCATTTCGATTTGCGCGTATTGCTTTTATGCGGCTTGGGTAAGGAGGAGGGCGGAGAAGAAGGAGGAAGATGAGGAGAAGGCGAGGAAGAGGGCGAAGATGGAGCAGTTCCAGCTTGAAGAGGGGAGCACGGAGTTTGAGGGCCCGCCGAGGAAGGAGGTAGGAAGGGGTTGGAAGTTTTGGAGAAGATGAAGAACGGTCTTTCTTCTTTGTGGACTTTTTCGTTTTCTCTTCTTCTCTTCTAGGCCGGTGTTGACGGCATCATTTATCTGCATTTGGCATTTCTACGGTTTTTGGATTTCAGATCGGCATTTGGTGGTTATACGTAAGGAGATTTATACCCGCGTTCGGCTTGTCCGGCGACTTCGTTATCATCAAGGCTTTGCCGCTTTCTCTTCGTGCTCGATTCAGCTTCTGTCGTACTTGGTGCCTCTTCCTGCTTTGCAGAGTCGGTTTGCTTTTGAACCATGGGGTTGTTTTCCTTCCACTTTCGGCCCTTCATAACCGCGACATAGTCTTTCCCCTTATTCCTCTCTGCCCAAGCCTTCATCCCCTCCTCCAGCCCCTTGACAAGGCCCTTGTTCAACGCCTCCTCCGCAAAGCTCACACGGTTCGGCCACCATGCCAACATGTTCTCAGCCCTCGTGCCACTCTCTGAGTCGAACAATCCCGCAGCTATATCGATAATACCTCCCCAGGGATCGCTCTGCTCGCCTCGATCAACGTCACAGAACACGCTAGCCCCACATGTGCCGCAGAACGCACGCGTCGTGCCCTCCGAACTCTTGTATTCTTTCAGTGTGGTCATATCCGGCCAGAATGGTTTGCGCTCGAACTCCATGGTGCCTTCGTCGTCCAAGTAGATATCGGCGGTAGGTACGAAGGCCCATGCGGAAATCTCGAACCCAGAGGTGCGTCTGCACGAGTTGCAAGCACACAGGCCTGCTAGATGGCGCGTAGGCATGTTCCACTTGGTGCCCTCGTACTTCTTCCGGGTCTGGCCCCACCACTTGACATCTTCGTTATTTTTCCTCTTCTCCTCCGCCTCAGCGAGGTTGAAAGGGATGAGTAGATCAGGGTAGGGTGAATGCTCGGTCTCGTGCCCTCCCCAGGCGGGAAGTATATACATGTAGAATCCTTTACAATGACAATGGGCAGTGATGTAATTCCTGGCCTCGATGTCGGAGCATTCGTCGTTGATATGGAACTCGGTCTCCGATTCTGGGGGCCGTGACGGATGGTTCCATTCAAGGGGTACCTGTTCGCTTTTACCGGCTTCTCTGAGATAGCGGTCTAGGCATTTCCCGTCAATGTGCGTGACAAACTGGCTTGCGCCTCCGTCCAGGGTGTCTTCAATCCACATGTGGGCCTTGTACTCGACGATGCCATCTGTGCTTTCCAATTGAAGAGTGCCCGAAGCGACTTCGAAGTGTCCATCGCCGCGATATTCGAGGAACATGTGAGTTCCGCATGTTGAGCAGAAGTGCCGGGTTAGGATCGAGGAGGACTTGTAAGGGGTTAGGGGTGAGAGATCCGGTTTCGGGTTGCCTGGAGGAATGTTGATGTACGAAGTGAAGAGGGTGCCGGATATGCGGCGAGATATATCACAGGAGCAGAGGCGGAGATCCAAGGGGAGGGAGGAATTTGGGACAGAGAAGGTGTAGGTCGAAGCCCCGCAGAAGCAGGAGGAGGTGAGGTCCATGGTTTCGGCCATGTCGCCGTTGCTCTTGGGAGCCGCCCAAGTGGCAGAAGCAGTGTCACACTATCCTAACGAATATCGTAAGCTTAATTCCCTACCTGCAGTAACAGAGTATAGGTAAGATGCTCTTAGGTACTTGTATTCTGTAACTGCAGAAAACTCCTGCACAGTTAGAATTGTACACTTTTATACTTACTTACAGATTGCTTAGTAAAGACCTAGGTAATGAGGCAGTGGTTTTGGAAGCTGGATGCGACACTTATTCTGTCACCCGGGTGGTAGCTATGTTAAAGCGAGAAACATCAACTCGGGTGAATTCTCATGTTTTCTATAATTCCACAGGAAAAGAAATGGAGGGAAATCCGATGGGGGGCATCATCGCTGCCTAATAAATCAGTTATCCACGACATGCAGCTGCGGATACCCCGCCCCCGCACTCTCACGGAAGCGTGCAATGCAGATCCGAAGCAGCGTGAAGCTGGTAACCTTGGAAGGTTGCAATTGATGGAAAGGGGGAAGCTTGACCGGTGTGCCGGCCCTCGCACCCTTCGGTGAGTCTTGGGTAGTACAGTAGTCCATGCAGCGCAATCACGAGAATTACCTAGGTAGGATGTTTTGGGAACTTAACTAGTGCCCAGGTGGGTCGTGTCTTCCCCTTCCACCTCCTGTGCAGGTCAACTCCTGGACCCAGCCACCCAACGACAAAGCCACCTCGTGTATTTCGCATGGACGATTTGATGCGTGTTCGAACATGCATATATCCCAATACTGGGGAAATTGGATGGGATTTCTTTGTTCAGCTATTCCAGCCTCTTATATCATCCCTGGCCAGTGAAAGCCACTAAAAGGCCGACAGACCCCGTTGTCTCCGTATTTAAGCCTCAAGCTTCGGTCTCTGCATTTTCGATAGTGTTAAATCGATCCGGTAACTCCATATATGTGGAAGCTGGGCCAGCCGTGACCGACGATCTCAGCCCAGGACTGCAAGGCCTTGTGGCAGATGGAATTGACGAGGGCCACGAGGCTGCACACCTCATCCCCGGGAGCGGACGTCGTATATTAATCTGAGTGGACCGGCTATTTCTCTTGCATGTCAGATCAAGGCTGTTGTGCAACATGGACATTGGGGATTGTCCCAGTCACCAAGTTGACGGTCCAATGCTTGAATTTTCGCCTGGACTTCCTCGCTATCCATTCCCCCTTTAGGCTTGACCGCAAAGTTGGACAAAGCCACCCATATGTTGAAACTTGAGACGGGCGAAACGATGGTATTTCGTGTCGTTGAACGCCTCAATGCTGCATTGGGCTGGACGGTGCATCTCCCATGGACCAAAATTCGCCCTGCAGTAATTGTCAAGGTTGGTCTGACCGCATAAGAGTGCCCCAACCCTTTTGAAGTTCAAGAGAGATCCTTCCTTTATTATTCTTGCATTTCGTCAATGTACTCTCGTTATGAGGCATACCCTATCTTTGACCCTGCTGTCCATCGGTTTCGCGAAACAGGCTTGGGGAGCCTGTTTCAATTGCACAACTGGAAACTACACTTCTTCTACCGCACCCCACAAAAATATTTGGCTCACCTTGACGGAGCAAGAGCTTGAAAGTGTCTCCACATACCTCACCAGTCGGTTGAATCTCAGTGGAAGTGTAGATGCCGGGTAATTACAACCACTCCCACAACTGCACCGTCGGGCTACTAACGGGAGTAGAACAAGAGTAAATTCCATGTAAAATCCTGTTTCTCTATCCTCCCTGCACAACCTAATTCTTCTCAGCTTCGAAATCGAACTTCTACTTCCAAACAAATCAGATGTCCTTCCCTGGGTAAATGGCGAATATACGGCGGAGCCGAAGCGATATGCACGCGCGACGGTGGCATATGGTGTACCAGACGAGCCATACTTTCAAGAATACATGGTCGGACCTTTACCAGCAACCAATGTCACAAAGCTACAACCTCTTACTTATCCTTTCAACAGCCAGAATCCTGGAAAGACCAAGATCCCTCCTCTCGTATTGCCTGGAGAGGACGTAGCTGGGGGTGTCTCGAAGATTGGGTCTGATCTTGCGGATATCACCCGCGAGTTGTGGAACACTGTACGTAATCATCGCTCGAATTAAACATGGCTGAACATCAGATAGACCATCGCAGATGGAGGGGTGAACCTGCGCACGCAATTCCCTCTCCTCCAGGAAGGTCGCAAATCACTGGCATGGATTGAGTTCATTGGAGTCCCTACCTCTGAATTCGACAGCTTTACTTTGCTTCCCTTGGGTGTCTCATTCAAGCTCGATGCAACTGACCGCAATTCTACCAACTGGAAAGTCACTGCCTGGTTCTGCCTAGGAAAGCTCTACAGCAGCACAGAAGAGTTCCGACACGCGCTCTTCTCTCCCGGGTTCAAGAAGCCCCCTCCAAATGTTGATGGTCCCTGGGCTGCCCTCAATCGACGAGGTGATCCGCTACCACTCGATAATCTACCACCGCCAATGCCAGTGTCGCAAGGTAGTCAGAGATACACCGTTGACAAGCAAGAAAACTACGTATCATGGATGGACTTCGCGTTCTACTTCTCCACTACCAAGAGCACCGGACTGTCCTTATTCGACATCCACTACAAAGGCAAGCGTCTTATCTACGAAATCGGCCTCCAAGAAGCCCTTGCCCATTACGCAGGTTCGGATCCCTTCCAAGCCCAAGCTAATTTCTTCGACACCCTCGGTGGTATGGGCGCCGCTATGAATACTCTCGTCGCGGGTTATGATTGCCCAGAGTATGCAACATTCCTCGACGCTGCCATTACAAGTAGTGGGAAAGCCACAACTATACCTAACGCTATATGCCTCTTCGAATTCGATGCCGGCTTCCCTCTACGCAGACACTTCAATGCGGCGGGGTACACCAATGCTGCGAAGAATATACTGTTCACGATGCGAACGGTATCCACAGTGGGCAACTATGACTACCTTATTGAATACAGCTTTTTCCTCGATGGAGCCATTGAGATATCCGTCAGGGCATCCGGGTACATCTCAGGAGCATACTATGCGAATAACCAGGACTACGGGTTCCGGATCCATGACTTCCTGTCCGGATCTATGCATGATCATGTCATCACATTCAAGGCAGACTTGGATATCATGGGCGAAAAGAACAGTGTGCAGAAGGTTGAGTTCATGCCCGCTACTGTGGAGTAAGTCGAGAGAGTGTGTCAACCGTTCTTTGGAACCACTGACGCATAGCACAGATATCCTTGGGCACCAGGGCAACCACGCAACACATTCCGCGCCGCCAGAAGCTTTATCGAAAGCGAGTCCGACGCCAGTATCAATTGGGCACTCAACGATGCAGCCATCTACGCCGTCGTCAATAAAGATGCTCCCAATCGATTTGGTGAATTTCCGGGATATAGAGTGCGGAAAGGTACAGACGACCGTAAACACCTCAACGGCGAAGCTAAAAGCTAATGAATATCTACAGCATCTGGCACTTCACATCTCACGGCCGTCAAGTCGACAAACACAGGCAATGCAGCTCACTACGCCACCCACGATCTGTACTTCACCAAGCAAAAGGATACAGAACCCCGTGCAGCAGACCCGTATAACAGCTATAATACCCACGATCCACTTATTAATTTCTCCAAGTTCTTGGATGGGGAGAGCTTGGAGCAGGAGGACTTGTAAGTGGCCATTCTGAGACACGATTCCCTGCAGATGATGGCGGTGTTGACAGAGTGGCTAGGGTTCTCTGGTTCAACCTGGGGATGCACCATGTATGTTTTGACTAGAAATGCGTTCTTGATGTTACTGAGTGCTGATTCTTGTGCTGCTAGTTACCCCATACAGGCGATCTGCCGAACACAATCATGACGTCCGCGCATTCGAGCGTTAGGCTTGAACCTCTGAATTATCTGGAGGGTGATCCTTCGGTTGCCACAGCGCAGCAGGTGAAGTTTGTGCCTGATAATGCGCAGCATGGTTGAGAGGAAGGAGGAGCGTGACGGGCTGGGTGAGCGTAGGTCTTTATTTTGGAATCGTGCAGCTTGGTTTTGGTTAACCGCACTGTCTCCCTAATCTGGACTCATATTTGTGTATGCAATGCGCTCGAATATATCCGGGCCGGCTCTTTTCGCCCCCATTTCTTACAATATGGTACATGAGACATAATTACACGATGAAGGCTATGCAAAACGGACATGGTCGTGTATCCTCAGAAGGCGAGGCCCAGTGGCGCCAAAATCCTGTCCCGGCAAATGTTGTTCGCAACTTCTCCCCCCCTTTCCAGAGCTACGGCTCCTACGATGGCGTACAATGATGTTGAAAGAACGGCGTCCATGCCAGATGCTTGAAGGTTGTCCGTCTGTGAGGTAATCAGCATATGTGGCAGATGTGCTCTGGTAGGCAATTTAACGTACCCTCGCCGGTTTCCACCTGGTCACCTTGTCCAGGCCATATCTCTGCGCAATTGGCGCTAACCGTGAAATGTTCAACTCGTTGTCCTTCGCCTCAGGTGTGAGGCCAGAGAGACCATCTAATGCAGGATGGTCATAAGGTTTCCTGCCGTATTGATCCATATGCGGTATAGGTGCGGCTTGTGGTGAATTTATTAGAGCCAGTGAGGTCTGCAGCGATACTATGCGCCGACCTATTATACCGCCATCAGCATTTTGCTCAATCTCCAACCCTAGATTCCAACATACCCAGAAATGCCAATCGGTCATTGTGTCCTCTCCGTCCGTGATCGAAACTCTTATGTGTCACTGCCAGCCACTTCACCTCTTCACTCAAAAGCTTGTCCCCGTTCGGCCCCAGCATCCGTATATACACATCATCCAGTCTCCGTGGGTCTTCATTGACCTTAAACACCGGTCCTTTCGGTAGAGGTCTCGTCCGGAAAGGAGCAATCATTCGTGCAGGAGTCTGTTGCCATCTCGGGCGGTCATATCCCTCGGAATCATTCTCGGATATCCTCTTCCAAGTTGAGGTGGAGAAAGCGCATGCGGCGGTTTCGGAGAAGACTCTACGTGCGGGTTGTTGGGCGCGCAGCGATGATGACGCCGTGGTCACGAAGGTCCGGAGGGGGTTTTTGGACGCCATTGGAGGCGGGGAAATGGCGTCTCTGTAGGGGCTGGCCGGCGAATGGACGGAGAGCGGGTGGGTGACCGGCGATGCATAGATGAGAGAGGTGAACTTCAGAAAAGTAGGGTTCTGCGCTAGTGCTGAAAGGGGCTTAGCGCGGTATTTCACGCGTCTTCCTCTCACCTCGCGACAAACGGACTGCGATCTGCGGTTGCGGTAGGCTTTGGGGCAACATGGCTAGTATTTCTAATTCGAAGTCTCTTCAGGATTTACTTTCCGAAGCGCTACCAAAGGATGTCCCATTCGCATTCTATCACTACTCAACGCCTCCGACCAAATCGTCTCCGCTCTTCAGCGCTCCGCCGCACCAAAAGTCCGAGCGAACGTACCGCGAATCACACCTCTTGGCTGTGTCGATAGCCCCAAAAGCTCAAGGGCCCTCCGACGCTCCCGAAGAGCTTCTTATACTTGCGATTGAGGTTCTGATCTATACCACGAAGAATCTGACGACAATCTTCGTCTCGAAAGCCGATTCTACGGGATATATCGCGGAGCTCAAGCTTCCTCGTGCACAAGCTGGGTCGCCGTTGAAGACCATATGCGGGATTTTCGTCTCTTGGCTGGCGCGTGAAAGGCAAAGAGAAGGAAAGAAACTAGTCGTGTCGCTATTTGCGAGGGCACAAGACCAATACCTTTTCCCGGCGAGCGTAGAGAATCCCGCCAAGCATGTACTGGACGACAGAGGACTGATAAAGTGGTGGTGCAAGGTTCTAGACCCACTAGTAAGAGAACATAACGTGGAAGAGGATGCGAAGAGCCTGACCGAGCGGTTGGCGCAAAGCAAGAGTGGGGAAGAGAAGTCCAGGTCCTCACGCGATTCCACGGCCAAGGGATATCTTGTTATACCTGGGTTTGAGCCATATGATACACTTCGCTATACTCCAGCGCCATCAGCATCAAATGGTCCACGGCGATGGGTTGCTTCACATCCCTTGTTGAAGATTGCACCACACCCAGGAGCGCCTCCCAGGTGCCTGGTTCCACACTTTCCGGATGACCCGAAGTCCAGGTTCCTTGACGAGCTGGATGAGGAACTCCCCGATGCTCGCACTGAGGAGATGAGTCAGATTGGTGGAACACCTAGCAGGAGTAATGGGCAATGGAAGAGTGTGAAGACGTTGGAACAGTTTTGGGAAATGATGGCATTCAGGCAAGAATGTTCGTCCGGGCGTATAACGGGTTTTATCTGGGTTGTCATTACGCCACCTCAGCCTTCTATTCTTGAGGAAGATGAGTCGGAACAGCCTTCACAAAGCGAGAATGTGAAGCACTCTCAGGAGAGCGCAGCGTCTACCAAGTCACCAGCACGCCTAAAAGTTTCTCACAAAAAGCCGCGACGAAGAAAAGTAAATACAAGTTATGGCCCAATCCCGATCATACTTCCCAAGATGAAAACCAGTGTCTCGAACATGTCGGGGGTCTCCACTGGATCCGTCAGCACGGCTACGAAACTTCCAGCCGAAGTCACCCCTTATTACAAATGGCCGTCAACATCGCGCGGCACCTTGTTGCTCTCGTCTACTGCGTATGATCGTGCACATGAAATCATTACACAGCAGAATTTTGCCACGCGCACTGCAGCAGCAAAGAGTACAAAGAGGTGGAAAGATGAGGTAGCTCTTCTTGGGGGAGGAGAAGACTGGGGCTGGACAATCGTAGGTCAAAAGGAAGGAGCGTCGTCCACTGCACCTGGATCCACCAATGGAGCCACTCCTATGGCCGTATTAGGGGTCAGAAAGAAAAGGAAGCCTGAGAATGGGAAAGAGACGGAAACCAATGAGACGGCGACAACGGTGGAGAATGTCTTAGGCGGCGGCCTTGTAAGGAAGAAAGCCAAAGTGGACGGTGCTGGCTCCAGTGCTCCAACACCGGAGCCCGTGAATAACGTTAATACCCTCGGAACCGGACTCGTACGGAAGAAGACGAAAAGTTGAGAGTTTGACGGACGTTGAGATTGGCAATGCATTATGCGGAGTTTGATCTGGATTCTTGATTATGATAGTGCTGGATTTGCATATTAACGCGGCAACGACTGGCATACTGGGGAACTTTCGGACGGTTTTACTTTCGATTTGCGTAGCAGCAACATATTGCTTTTCATGATTCCAAATTTGATCTCCGAGAAAGGTGCAGTCACTGATACATCTTCGGCTTCCATTCCTCCGAAGACTCGTTCGTTACGACGGACTATTCCAAACTCACCATTTCAGAACAACACGTTTACCTTTGAACTCATGATCAACATCACCAGAAATTTCGGATCTTCCCGTGGTACCTGCATTAGCCCCTCACCCCTATCCACAGTCTATTAGCGCCCACGTGACATCCCGCTTTTGAGCTCCGCAAACCACCTCCGAACAAACAGACACTCCAAAACCGCTCACTGGACGATCGCGAACGGCCAAATCGTAGCGCATGGGTCGGTTTCTATACCCATCCGTTGAGACCGATCATGTCTCCATGCGTACCATCATTGCCACTATATGTCTTGGCTGGTTCGTCGTAGTGTGGATTGTAAGCGCAATCGGGTTCACCCAACTGTAAGGTCACCGTGAGGGAATATATCACAGCCCCCAAATTCATGCTAACACGGCTAGATTTCGCTACTTTTGGAGACGTCCAGAGCCGGCGGTATGCCTTACGACATTGGACGAAGAAGATCTTCCCCGGGTTACGGTTATACGGCCAGTGAAGGGCCTTGAGCCTCGCCTGTACGAATGCTTGGCCGCTACCTTTCGCCAGACGTACCCGAAGAGCAAGCTCCGGATCTGCTTGTGCGTGTCCGACCGATCCGACCCTGCCTTTCCCATTCTCGAGCGTCTCGTATGCGACTTCCCCGGCTTCAATGCAACGATATACGTCGAGGAGGACGATCCATTGCTGCGCGCAAATAAAGACGCACTAGGGCCGAATCCCAAGATTCGCAATATGAGCAGAGCGTATAGAGAGGCTGGTGAGGATGATATAATATGGATTCTAGACTGTAACGTCTGGGTTGGAAAAGGCGTTTGCGGCCGTATGGTGGACCTGCTCTGCGGCTATGGAGCCAAGAGAAAGTACAAATTTGTGCACCAAACGCCTATATCTGTAGACATGGACTCTCAGAGCATATCGTCGAAGGAGAGAAAGGAACTCTTGAGCGGGGAGCAAGATGTTGCGACCCCAGCGACTGGCTCTGAACCGCGCAGGCGTTCGCGGGGGTGGCTCTCAAGGCTCATGCAAAGAGGAGGTGCGCGGCTGGATGAGGCCTTCATGTCCAGCTCGCACGCGAAGTTCTATAACGCCATCAATACCGTGGCAATAGCGCCCTGTGCCTTGGGCAAAAGTACCATGTTCCGTCGTTCACAGCTCAACTACGTCACTAGGGGGGAGCGGAACAGAAACGCCGGTCTCGACTTCTTCTCCGACAACATCTGCGAGGACCACCTCATTGGTGACGCTCTTTGGAAGAAACCGCAGCCTTTTGAAAAACCAGGCTATAGGCCAGCTCCCGGTGAGCAAGTCGGAACATGGGGCAAGCATGCCATGTTATTCGGCGATCTCTGTTTCCAACCGATGTCGCATACGTCGGTCTGGGCTTGCATTGACCGCCGTGTGCGATGGCTGCGCGTGCGCAAATTCACCGTTACGTTGGCCACGCTCGTGGAACCCGGGACCGAGTCTATTCTCTGCAGCCTCTACGGGGCATACGCGCTCACTACATTGCCGTGGTTCGGCCGTTTGGGCATACCCCCGACCTGGAACGCCTTTGGTGCTGTGTGGCTTTACAGCATGTCGGCATGGTGTCTGGTGGACTGGGTCCAGTACATGCTCCTCCACTCCGCCAGGACGGTAGAGTTAGATGCGGATACGCCGGACTTCGTCCTTCCACAACGCTCCGCCTACGGCCAGGCCTACTCGGCCTCCCGGACCCCGCTACTAGGCAAAGCAAGGAGGAACCCTAGCCTTCTCGACGGGCGAAGGAGAACCTTCCGCCAATTCTTTTTTGCCTGGTTGGCAAGGGAATTGAGCGCGCTGCCGATCTGGATATGGGCATTTTACGGTGGTGTCACGGTGCAATGGCGGGGCAAGCGGTTTTGGGTAGGCCTGGATATGAAGGTTCATGAGATTCAGGATAGATGAGAAGCAGTGAACCGCTGGGAATGATATGGCTTCTGAATTTCGAGCTAATGTGTTTGGACTTGCATTTACATTGCATAGCCAGCGAGGTCACGTTGGATGGCATGACACAGGGTTTCTTTGGCGTTTAAGAGGGCTCGGGTCTTACGTGGCGGTAATTGCCCATGTGATGAGGAACAACATAGCGGATAGACGTGGGCACTAGACGACGAATGGTATGTCTTCATGTCCGTGGCACTGTTAACTTCGACCGTTGTGGCTGTGCGCGAGTCGTCGGTGGTCGGAGGGGTTATATGCCTTCAACTTTCCAGACTGTATAAAAGAGGGGTATATGACTTCAACTTCGTCACCGACCCGAACTCATCAGCCCACCTACTGCGGGCAGGAACGACTACAAAATGTTACAAGGTATGCTCTTGCTACCTAGACATGTTTCTGTTTTCACCAGACTCTCCGCATTTGTTTTTTGGTTTATACAGAGCGTGGTACCGTGAGCTTCCTCAGTCTTATCCTCCTTAAGCAGGGCTTTTAATCGATGTGGCGTATCTAATGCCCACCGCACGGTGGCCCTTTCTTTCTGGCGGTCATTGTCGCGGCCAGATTGTTGACCCGGATCGGTTTGAAACGATACAGACCAGAACTTCACCAGAGGAGATTGCTCGAAGTAGTCTTAGCCTGGGAAGTTGGCCGAAGGACGACAAGTATGAAGAAGAAAAGAAGACATATCAGGAGCGGTTTGAGATTGTCTGAGCAAAGCCACGTGGAAGATACCCCATTTTGTTTGAGAAACGAGTCCTCCAAAAGTCTTGGTGTGTTTTCTCGAGCTATTGTTGGGGAGGACGGTCCCTTCTGTCTGAGCGTTACTTGTAATCTTGTTGTATTGTGTACGGTAATTGGCTTATTGGTATTTCGTTAGTCGCGGTTGCTGTCTGTCAGTCCACCTAGCAACAATCAGATTGAACCCGTGCTCGTAATTTTGCCTGCAATCACTGTATCTAGCAATGTCCAGGCGGGCCCTCCGCATTTTCACTTCAACCATTGCATCTAGTTATGGTCGGTAGAGCCCCCAGGAGCATTACTTCAATCACCGTTACTGATGGTCCTGTCCAATTGCAAGTGAAGCTTGAGGCTCCCTATCGCTGGTAGTACTTGTATAGAATGTGTACGGATGCGGGAATGAAAACGAGGTATCCTTTCCGTGTAGTCGGCCATAAAATCACAATCCCCGGAATTTTTTTCATCGATTGACACTGCTATTCTTCCAGACCTTAGCATATCGACTTCACTTGCACTCTTGTGGTCCCAAGCTAGCTCGAACAGGCAAACATGGCCCGTGCACTGCTCCTTCCATCTTTTGAACCCTATGACTGTTTCCTTGCACCTTCCACTTTGACACGATTTCTTCTGACTTTACACCGCAAGCTACAACGCCTTCGTTGCTCATAAATGTACGAGCGGAATCATCAATTCGATTGTTAATCGTCTTTCGCACATCCTCACGGTTACGCTAATCTTTACAGCTGCAGCGCTAGCCCAGCTTCGAACCGCAAGTGAACAAGCGCTCCGCCACCATGGGCGGACACGCTTTTACAACCGCAGGTCCTAATGGATCTGCCTTGAACGTACCCAGAATGTCGACAGCAACCTACCAAGCCCTGTCCTCGGAAGTTCAACGTAAACTGCAGACCGTCTTCCGAAATGTCGCTTTCCCTCGAGAAGGAATTTGGAAAGCGGACCACGGTGACATTGACGTCCTAGTCGAGGGAGCAATGACTCAATGGGACCCAGATACGCTGAAAGAATTGCTTGGGGCCGAGTACCTTAACGACAGCGGCGGCACCAAGTCGTATGCGGTCCCGTATGTCGATTCGCCGGGGCAATATTACCAAGTTGATGTGCAGATCTGTCCAGGCGAGGGCACTCCCGATAGTGACGATCTGTTCAAGTGGACACTGTTCTTCAAGTCTGACTCGGACCTACTCCAGATCATCGGGGTTTGCCACCGATCACTTGGTCTCAGCTGCAACGACAAGGGCTTCTATCTTCGCGTACGGGAGATCGAGCCGTGGCAGAAGGGGTTCCTGCTCCTGACCAGAGATCCAGATGAGGCAATGCAGTTCTATGGACTCGACAATGCAAAATATTGGGAAGGTTTCTACAGCCAGGAAGAATTGTTCGAATGGGTTACAAATAGCAGATTCTTCCATCCCGGGACATTTGATGGCCGACATGAGAGGGCGAAAGACAGAGCTCGCCTAAGGAAGCGTCCCATGTACAGCAGATTCATCGAGCACTATATGCCGCGCCGGCTCGCAAAGGGTACGCGGAACTGGCTTTGGAGCCGCGAGCACGTCCGTGAAGAGGCGCTGGACACCTTCGGCAAGCACAAAGAGTACGAGGAGATGATGGCGGAGTACAGTGCGCGCGAACGGGATGCTGCTCTCTGGGATCGCGTCAAGGAGCTTCTCCCGGTTCAAGGCAAGTCGCTGACGACGGCACTACGATCATTGCGACGATGGGTGGACTTTGACGACGGTCAACCTTTTGTGACTTCTGAAGCTATAAGGGACCAAGATCAACCTCTCTGGGGAGCCAGCGTTGTCGATGAAGAAGCGTTCCTGAGTTGGGTGAAGAAGAATTGGGAGCAGGTGAGGAGGCTGGAGAAAGCACGCGTGGTAAGTATCGAGCAGAATCGTCTGGAGCATGGAAAAACCCAAGACTGTACCGCTATGTATCATGGCCGTGTATAGGTCCTACACCTTTCCTTGACCGGTCCGCTTTCTCTTTTGGCGATTCAGATTAATCTCGTCGGTTTAGAACGGAGTCAGGAAGGCAAACAGAGACAAGAGTCACACTGGAGCCGAGACGAGCAGACTGCAAACAGACGTTGAAGAGACGAATGGAATTGATACGAACGGGCCAGCATCTGGCGATGTCGCGACAGCGGCTGTCAAGAGAGACGAGGCTTGCACGGATAATCTCACAACATGTGGACTCGAATCAGATGGAGACCAAGTCAACGGAATAGACGGCGATGAAATCGGTGCAAGTGCTAGTCCGGCGGATGGAGTCCACAACACCGAAGTCGAGATGAATGGAGGCGACACGGACAATGTCCCCGCTTGCAGCTGTGCGTGGAATGCAAGTAATGAGACTCGCGGCGACAGCTTTGAGGACATGAAGGAGACGGAGGAGGACATCCTAAACGCCTATCAAGAGGTGCTCGGTGTTGCATATTTTGACACATGTGAATGATGGAGCATTTGAAAAGGCAGAACAGGA
Organism: Westerdykella sp. P71; assembly: GCA_019022765.1. Lineage (NCBI taxonomy): Eukaryota > Fungi > Ascomycota > Dothideomycetes > Pleosporales > Sporormiaceae > Westerdykella > Westerdykella sp. P71. The sequence goes on along the minus strand of JAFHBW010000163.1, from coordinate 4,303 downwards.
TCGGAGACAGGTAAGAATCCTTGTATACCCATGTCTCACAGCAGCTAACATAGAAAGTGCGTATAGTACACTGTAGACTCTCAACCAGTTGTGCCAGTTTCCCATGATGTAATTCCGGCTAAGCCGACGATTTCCTAGGCCGGCCGATGTCGATGCATCTAGAGGAAAAACTTCGTTATCGCATGATGAAAGCGCGACAAGGAGGAAAAGGCCAGAGGAAGGATTTTTCAATTTCGAAGGGGTAATGGAAGTAGTTTCGAAGGGGTAATGGGGTAGTTTTGAAGGGGTAATGGAATGGCGAAGTGGGTCCCATTCGCTGGATTGCTGGTACCTTTCGTGCTAGTTGCATGCCTATGACTGGCGGCGACAGGCACGCGCGGTCCGAGCAACGGCGCGAAAGGACCGAAGTTCGACCTTCCGCCCGCGCCTTTTCAAATCAATGTTCATAATCTCAACTATAGACCTGGCTGCCAGATTTTTTTTACTCTCTTGCTTGAAATTCTTTGTGTGTGGCAAGCACTACTCCGTAAAAGCACATGAACTAGAATCCCCGTGCTTGGCACAGCCGCTATCAACAGGCCCGCCGAAGCTTCTTTCAAACTTCATCTCCAATACACAAAAACGAGATATTCTCCACATACACGGACCGTTTAAGCCCACACCAAAGTTTATTGGGCTTGTTGAAGGACTCACATCTGAAGTGTTGAGACGTCTCTAAGTCGCGGCGGAGAGAAAAATTACGAAAAGATTTCAATGGACGACGGATTCCCCGAACTCCAGCTGCCGGAGTCGCGGGTACTCATCATCATAACAGGTAAGCAGACGAGTAAGAAGTCACCATTCCTTTGAATCTTTGGGCTTACGGGGTTTCATCAGGCGGCACGATCTGCATGAGAAAGTCGGAAAATGGGCTGGTTCCGGTAAGTTCAAAGAAAGGAAGAAAGAGATATCACCTTGTTGATATAGACCCACGATTTCTGACGTCTATTCAGGCAAGGGGATTCCTCAAAGCTGGACTGGCGCCACGACCCTGCTTCAACGACGGGTCCTATCCGGAACCTTTGGATCTAGTGATTGACGACAAGGGCACGCGAAAAGCGGTGCAGAGTCTCCGATGCCCGATCAGCGCGTACGAGAGGAGAGTCCGGTACAGCGTGTACGAGTTCGAGACGCTGCTCGACAGCAGCTCCATCGACGCCGTGGGATGGGACCAGATCGCCAAGTGCATCTACCGGAACTACCAGCTATTTGACGGCTTCGTGGTGCTCCACGGCACCGACTCGCTGGCCTACACGTGCTCCGCACTGAGCTTCATGCTGCACAACCTGGGGAAACCCGTGATCCTGACGGGCTCGCAGACGCCGATGATGGAGCTGCAGAACGACGCGCAGGACAATCTGTTGAGCTCGCTCATCATCGCGGGCCACTTCATGATCCCCGAGGTGTGCCTGTTCTTCAACTACAAGCTGTTCCGCGGCAACCGCAGCACCAAGGTGTCGGCGGACGACTTCGAGGCGTTCGCGAGCCCCAACCTGGCGCCGCTGGCGACGGTGACTTCGACGAGGACAAAGGTCGAGTGGAGTCTGGTCTACCGGCCGACCATTGTGGAGCCGTTCAATATCCAGACGAAGCTGGACACGGCGCATGTGGCGTGCCTGCGGATCTTCCCTGGCATGAAGCCCGAGATGGTGGATGCGGTGCTGCGGTTGGAAGGGTTAAAGGGACTGGTGTTGGAGACGTTTGGGGCGGGCAACACGCCAGGCGGACCTGACAGCGCCATGACGCGGATCCTGGCGGAGGCGGTCAAGAGAGGGATCGTCATCGTCAATGTGACGCAGTGCCTGAGCGGCAGCGTGAGCCCGCTATACGCACCGGCGACGGTGCTGGGGAGAGCGGGCGTGGTGTTTGGTCAAGACCTCACGACGGAGGCGGCGCTCACCAAGCTGGCGTACCTGCTGGCGCTCCCGGACGCGACGCCCGAAGAGGTGGCAGCGCGGATGTCGGTGTCGATCCGGGGGGAGCTTACGGAGAGGACGCGGACGCATTTCGAGCACCCGAAGAGCGGCGCGCTGACGCCGGAGCTGTCGAGCCTGACGGCGCTGGGGTATGCGATCCAGAAGGGCAACTTGCAGGAGACGAGGGACATTATACGGGGGGAGCCGCGATGGCTGCTCAACGATGCGGACTACAACCTCAACACACCGGTGGTAAGTGGCATTTCCGTTCAACGTTCCGACTCGGGATACTCGACGCCGAAGGAGTGCGTGTGAGGGAGGTGTGCCTGACTCCTGAGTTGGCCGGGATCGGAAAGAGTCGCCTACTGTGCACACGCGAGTGCGACTGCATTATCTCTCCGTCATTGATAAAAGGGAGTCGGAAGGAGAGCCATGAGTGGCAGTCTACCAGAGCCCATACACAGTAGAAGGCTTCTTGGCGGGTAGTACCATGTTGGGCTCCGACTCCCTTATCTCTGCAGTACTCACGGTTCGGATTAACGATGGGCCGAGACGAGGATGATGATGCAAGATGGCGTCTGCGGAAGCAGGAATGCTGACATTTTTGGGTCTTTCGTGCAGCACCTGGCGGCGAGCGGACCGAACATTGAGATCCTGCGGGAATTCGTGGCGCAGGGGGCGTCTGTGCATCTGCGCAACCGCAGCGGGCACACGCCGCTGTACGTGGCGGCGGCGGCGGGGCTGAGGGAGCATGTCGACCTGTTGATGGAGGCCGGGGCGCATCTGCATTCTGAAGAGATGGGGTCGGCGAGGATGCATGCGAAGAGTGAGAAGGAGGGGGACGGGGTGTGGGCACTGGTCACGGGGCAGGGTGTAGAGTGACAACTAGAAGCCGAAAGGGAGGAGTCATATCAATAATATCGGATGGAGAGAGCACGTTTTCTCTGGTGGGACCAGTTGACGGATAATGAGGGGGGCCATAAGGGTCGTCATAGTATAGTAGATGGCGTTTCCCATGCATTATCGAGTCCTGTGACTCTGGAGAGTCAAGTAGTGCAGATACCAAGGACGGGCTACGAGGTAGCCTATGGGAGAGGGAAGGGAAGGGAGGGAAATGTGCAGGCTTACGATATTGTTATTATTCTCACGATGCCGACGCCGCTGGATGGTTGTGGTTCATGGCATCCCGCAGGCACGTGGTCGGCTTCTGCCGAATGGCGATCTGATAATGTAGCAGCAGTCCAAAGCCAAGGTCAAAGCCGAGCAATAGGAGAGGGATGGTAATGAATGCATAGACAGGAGAGGCCATCGGTTAGTCAATTACCCTGTAACACAGTTGAACAAGTAGTGGGTGTGAGTGGTCCATGGTCCACTTTGCCTGCCCCTGTTTAGTTGTGGCTTCTCTCTCCACTGCATGAGGGTGCATGAGGGTCCCGATGTCCCAGTCCCAAATCCCTCAACCACCCCTCCTCCTCCTTCTCTTTCCCATGCCCAACCTCCTCTTCCATCTTCGCAGATTCCCCTGGGTACCTAAGGTAACAACCAACCTAGCTAGGTCTTTGTCTTGGCCCGCAAAGGAGCCGCCCCGCCGTTGCCCGCCCCGCCGAACTTCGAAGGGTGCGTCTCGGTGAGGGATGCTAACCGCGTGCCTCGTCCCATTCGTTGCCATTACCTAATTTTTCCCCCAGCGCTCGCAATGACGACGGAATCAGGGCCTTCACTGGCACCGACTGGTCCTTGAGCACCTTCAGGGCCCCAGTTAGTTGCACAGGCGGCCATTTGATTTTTCTCCTGCTTCTCCTGCTTCTCCGGCCCGCCTTGCGACTGTCAGTCGGTCCCAGTCGTGCTCCTAGCCTTGGATGACTTTGAGGCCTTTTAAAGCCCTCCCCCGGGGGTGAAGCTGCTACTATTCTATCCCCGCTACCAGCTCCTGAGCACCATCCTTAGCCTCCCTCCACTGTCCAGACTCCCCCGACTACTACTTGTACTAGCTCTCTCCTCCGCCCTGCCCTGAAATACCAAGCCCTCCGCTGCTTCTTCTCTTGCTCTCCAGGTCACCAGGTCACAGGTCGCTTTCTCTCTCCTCTTTTCAAGGTTCACTTTTGCCGGAACCTCCTCTCCACCTGCCTCGGATTCGCCCTTATCGCTAAACTTATACTATACACTATCACTATCGATTGCGGCCACACCTAATAAGACCTTCCCCGGACCCTTTCTTTGTACACCAACATTTGAAGGTTCCTCCGCCTCCGCCTCCATCACGTGCCCCGCACTTGACCGTTGTTAGGGCATCCATCCCTCCCATCCCTCCCTGCACCGATGGCATTGCCCTTTCCAGCCATCTTCCC
>JAFHBW010000162.1:0-56323 GCA_019022765.1 Westerdykella sp. P71 | reverse complement strand
TGATTATATTTTTTTTGCGTTGCAGCTTTCTCTTCCCGCTCAGCTTAGTTCTGCTCATCAGCCTTCTTCTGCTCATCAGCCTTCTTCTGCTCGTCAGCCTTCTTCTGCTGATCCTGCTGCTTCCTGGCGTCATCGAGTGCCTTCTTCTCCTGGGCGGAGATCTGGCCGTTCAGTCCATTGTCCTGGCCGTTGAATTCCAGCCTGTTAAGATCGTTGAGCTCGTTCTGCCAGATGGCACCCAGGGTAGCCGCAGGGTCCTCGGCAACGGAGCTCCATGTGGGCCTGGCGCCGAAGAGCTGGAAGTTGGCGGTGGCGGTGGGGAAAGCACCAACGTTGTTGTTGTTGATGCCCCTGCCGGGGATGTTGAAGACGTTATTGTTGTCGTTGAAGTTGAAGCCGTTGAGGTTGCTGTTGAAGCCGTTGATGCCGGCGAAGCGGCCTCCTTGGAAGAAGTCGCGGGCAACGAGGGTCTCTTTGGCGAACACTGAAGGGAGGTCATTAGCAAACCAGTCCACGTGGAGAAAAGCCGAGGGGCTGTCGAAATATGGACTGGAGAGTGCACTTACCCATCACGGTCTGCGTAGCCCGGAGACCTCTGTTGGCGACCACAACGCTTTGCGCGAAAACGCTCTGGTCCACCCTCTGGCCGCGGCCATTGTCGACGCTGACTTGAATCTCCTGCACGACCAGCATCACGGTGCTAACCTGGGGGAACTGCCTCCTGAAGTTCGCCTTGCGGAACAGATTGTTGAATCCATTGTTGAAGCCGAAGTTCTGCTGGTTGATGACGAGCACCTGGCGAGCTTGTTGAACAACCTGTTGCTGGAAGCCGTTGTTGACGATCTCGAAGTTGTTCTCCTGGATTTGGAGGACCTGGTTCTGGTTGTTGAAGCCGTTGAAGCCGTCGATGAAGTTGAAGGCTTGGCCGTTGTTGCCCAGGAGGATGTTGCGGGGGGACATGGCCTTCTCAGGTGCAGGGCGGGAGATGGGCTTTGCGGCTGGCAGTTGGGTTAGTACGAGTGGCTTTGTGAAGTTCGATAGTTGGAGAGTGCTTACCAGCGAATCCAGTCGCCAGAGCCAGCACGGCGTAGGTATTGAACAACATGATGATGGATGTGGTTGTGTAAGGGAGAGAAACCCAGTTAATATGAGGTAGAGATTAGAAAGAATAAGAAGATATTATAAGACGTCCCAGACGTAGACAAACGATGGCAGACTATCAAAGTCGCGTAAAGAATGTAATGATATTAACTGGGGGTAAGAAGAAAGAAGGACTGGTGGAAAGGAGAGTGTGAGTGAGTGAGCGAAGAAACATCAGCCGACGACACCACGAGCAGCTTTTATTTCCCCCCCTCCATCACGAGCTGTGGGATGGCTTGCTCGTTCCAGCCTCAGGAGCCGTGAACTCGGCCAGGGGAAATCCTCCGGTTACACTGCTTCCCGTCAGCCAAGGCGAGGCGATGAACAGCTAAAACTGCTGCCAAGAATGCTTGAATATCCGGAGACCGCCCCGGGGACCTAGACATTGGCTGGAGAAGGGGTGCCTACAGCGGAGAGGTGCATTCCGACCGCATGCCAAGAGGCGTTGCCGGTCAAGGATGTGCACACCATTGCTGAAGTACAGATCTCATCCCCTTAATTCGGATGGTTTGGTACTAACGAGATATCGTCAGGGGTGCCACGAGTCGCGAATCTGTCATTTTGGGTTCGTGTTCGGCATAGCGTTCGTGTCTTGGTGATTGTCGCCATGGTGTTGAGGGGAAGCGAGACGATCATGAAACCCTGCGAGTCTGGCCCTTGCGTTCCTGTGACCCACCTTGAGACTACCACTCCCCAATTCGCACGAAAATGTACATAAGACCAAGCGATATAGTCATGCAGTGGTTTTCGGATCATCGTGTTCCCTCCGCATTCGGCTCCTTTCCGTTGATGGATCTTGGTTTCGTCTGGTCATCTAGGGGGCGAACCTCCTCCTGTCACGTCGGAACTGAACATGTTCGTCTGACCATCGAACGCACCTCCTGTCGAGTCCGGGATGCCCTGTGATGCGATGTGACTCTCATCTCCAAGATTCTTGAGAGACCCCTTCCAGGCCGGAGAAAGATGTCCAGGTGGTGCGCACAATTCCGGTTCCGCCGGCTTTGAAAAAGTTATCACTGCCGCGAATAATGACACTGCGCCATTATTCATTGGCACAAAACAAACTACAATTCTCCCACTGTGGGCTGCATAACAATGTGATGTAGAAATGCCGTGCGTACAATGTTGGGTATGATTCATATACAAACCTACTCTAATCCTCACTATTGGGTTGAACGCTCCGTAACGCCTGAAATGCTGCCGGGATAGTCGACTTTTGTTCACCAGCCGGCGAACCACATGCCACTGCTAAACACAATAACGTCATGGGGGAGAATGCCGCTCGGGAGTCGCTGTGGAGCACAAAAACGTTATTCCTCGTCCGTGTCCGTGTCCGTATCTGTCTCGCTTTCGGAGTCGATGTCCCCCTCTGTGTCGCTCCCATCACTCGATTCGTCCACAGACCGCCGCTTCTTGGGCTTGCCACTGGCGCCGCCAGTCTTGAGACTTCGCATCTGACCGGCGATGGTGTCTGTTACGTATGAGCATCGGGGTGGTATAGCAGGGGCAGCATATATGAACTCACCCTCATCAGGCTCGCTAATTTCGTCTTCCTCCTCGACCTCCTCCGCCTTACTCGCGTCCTCCACCACAAGTGTCACCTCCATCTTGGTATCCATTCCGATGTAGCTGTCGCATATCACGTGCATCACGAAGGTGTAACTGCCAGGTTGCGGTGGTGCTCCAAACTGCATCTTCAATGTCTGCACGTTGAACGTGTACTTGCCGCTCTCGTCAAGAATTGGCTTGTCAAATGTCTGGAACGTGAATGGCGGTACCGCAATCTTGCCCTGCTTGCTGTCCGCCAGGAAGATATGCCATCTGGGCGCGTGGTCGCGCGCGAAGTAGGGTGCGTGCGTCAGCGGAGGTTGGATCGGTTTCTCGCCCGATTTGTCGTCCTTGCGTCCAGTGATGGCGGCCACGTCTCCCTCTTCAGGGTCAATGTCGTCCAGGTCAGAAGGATTAACCTCAGGCACCTTTGTAGATCCAGGAGGAATGAAGCGGCACTTGATGACAAATTGAACCAAGCTGCTCGGGGTGACAAAACGCTCTCCGACAACCTTGAAGAATGCCTTCTCTACATGGAGGAGAGGGAGCTGAGTCGCGACGGCCATGGCTTTCTTGTACTGGGCATCGGATAGCAGGCCAGGAGCTACAACGCGACCTTTCCTGAGATCAGCAGGGAGGCGCATAAAGTCCTGGACAGTCAGATGCGTCCTTGCACGTTCAGCTTCCGCCGCAACGGCCACCGCAGGAGTGAAGTACGGCAATTGCTCCAAAGGAGAGGCGCCTGGCCTTAGCGCCTGGATCAAATTCTGGGATGTGTGATAGGCCGAGAGGACCGCCTTGGTGTTCCCATAGGCAAGCGCAATCGATGTGTAGGCCTCGTTCAACCGAAGAGCAATAGGAGCAACTTCGAACTTCTCATCGTTCAGAGCCTCGTCGTCCAGTTCAATGCGTCCAAGGTAAGCCCATAGGAGAGTCAACACCTTTCTCTGCCGGCTATCCTCCAAGTTTTCAAGGTTCTGGCGATCTTTCTTTGACAGGACGGACAATATCGGTGACTTTGCGGCATCCGAGAGAACCTTCTGCTCGAGTTTAGAGAGACCGTGGTCCGCCTTGTTTCCTTTGAGTACGTCGTTGAACTCCTCGCCAGTGCTCAAGGCTCCGACCACGCCCGTTTCGCCTTGGTCATTGTCATATTCCCGGAAAAGCTTCCCAGCGCTCGCTACCAGAATCTTCTCTTTGGTCATGCGTTGGATTCCATACCACCATTTGCCCACCGTGTAAGGCAAGATGACGCCGAGCGCGAGTGCGTACATTAGCAGGACATATTTGCCATGACCTTCGGTGACAATCCACTTGGGCAGAGCGATTCCAATGCTGAAACTCTGCTTGCCGTCGGGGTGGCCATATTGTATGTAGTTGTTGCGGATTTCCTCGTCGGTGAGCGCCTTGAACGCCTTCACGACGTTGACCCACTCATCGTTGATAACCTCTGCGGTGATATTTTGGGACAGATCCTCTTGCCGCTTATCGGGATGGTTCGTGAGGGAAAGCTTGCGGTAACGGCTCTTGATGTCTTTCTCGCTTGCGGACTATGTCCAGTCAGCAGATGTACCGGATAGTGACCGGAAAGGTACACGGACTCTAGATATTCCCAAGACCTCATAAGGGTCCCAAATCTTCGGAACCGTTCGCGTTGTGACTATTGTGAGGTAGACCATCCACGCCATTATGGCCCAACCCGCCACCGTGACCACGAATCTCTTCAACCTCCGCTCGCGCCGCTTTTGCTTCCTACGCTGTCCCTCGATGAGGTCAACATGCTCTGGGGTGAAGTCGGATTCTATTCTAGCTGCCGTACTCTCCAATTCTACAGGCGGTTAGCAACCATCGCAACAGGGTGAGTGAGGGACGTACTCTTGCTAGGTTTTAGAAGGGAGTAGGTTACTGGTATAGTAACGAGACTGGTGATTGTGAGGATGAAGTAGGGGAAGAATTGCCCCTAGAGCCGTCAGCATGTTCGTTGTTGTTAGCAACAATCAGACCAACCTGTTCATCGTAGTTGTAGTCCGTGCCGGACATCTTGAAAGCCTGGCCCTATGCGGAGAGACCAGAAATATCCGCAAAGCAGGAGGGTGTGGAAGAGGCACAGCGATTCTACTAAACGCTGGGGTACATGGAGCAAGGCGGAACTGTGGCCTTATAAAAACGGTGGCATGGGAATGCGGAGAGCCGTTGAGCTCAGGATAAAGACCGGGGTGCGCTTGTCGAGGACACATTTCGGCTTGGCGCAACGTCGCATCACGTGCTAACGCGCCACCGCTACATAGGCCTCCATTATTCACACCAACTGCAACATTGAGCTGTGTTAGGAAAGTGCATTTCCAGGTAGATGGGTCCTTTATTATTGCTCGCGATTTCATCGCTTTATTCGAATTTCCGTCCATGGGAATTTGATATGTTTACATTCACTTCTACATGTGCACCCACAACAAGAAGCCTTCCAGGGGTAATCTAACAGCGAAAGTGTAGTCGGTGAAACCGCAGTATATGTCCTCGAATCAAAAAGACAAGCATAAAACCCCGCTATGAAGTAGCCATGCATGTACGCTTACGCTTAATTCCAAGTGACAGGCGCCAGAATCTCGTTGAAGCAGTAGCGACGTTTGGACGCAGGCGCCGTTCTTAGCGTACCTAGGTACGCATATATAGGTGAGGATTCTCATCCATAGGTAATCAAGAATCCAATTCGAAACTGGACCAGCCAGTCACTCGTGGCAACAGCACCCGGATCGCATAGGGTGCATAGAACATTTTAGTGCAACTGGTATGTAAGGTAAGATGTTGATGATAGGATGTGCTGCGCTCCCGCTTTTCCATCTACGCCGGGACCGCGAAATCCATAGCCACTGGACCATTCTGCCCATTCTGCCCAGGACTGGGTACCACATCCAAAGGAGCAGCGTGCAGCGCCGGTTTCTTCGCCCCTTTGCCTAGCGTGCCGTTCTTTCGCTTCTCAAGGCACTCTTTGACCCAATCTGCGACCTCTTTGTCGACTACCGCTTCAGTGCCCGCCGAGGTCAGGGAGCTGGACCTTGGCTGTTCTGCGGAATTGGCTTCTGCTTCCGCATCCGGATCCGGATCCGCATCCTCGTCTTCCTCGGTGATGGTTTCAGGCTTCACGAGGGGTGCGAGCCATGCATGCTGCAACAGCATTGCATATGTCGGTCGTAGTTTGGGGATCTTGTTCAGGCAACCCCTGACAAAGTTGCGTGCTGCTTCTGAAAAGCCTTCCTCGGGCAGGTCTGGAGGCTCTCCATCCACGATTGCCTGGTTACGAGTGTTAGATGGAACTTGCAAATCGGGAGGGTCTCTCTTACGCTAAGTTGACTGAAAATGTTGTCGTAGGTTTCAGGGGGGTATGGGTAACGCCCCAAAGCGCATTCGATCATGGTCAAACCTAAGCTCCAGATATCGCTTTGCACGCTGTAGGTACCGCCTCCGGGGTTTGCGCCGGCTTGGGCGACCCCACCTGATGAGATTCTTTCGGGCGCCATGTAACTCTGGCATCCGATGTTTGTCTTCGCAATGCTTGCCACAAGATTGCCACTCACGCCGAAATCACAAATCTTGATCTCGCCTTTGGTGTTTACGAGGATGTTGGTTGGCTTCACGTCTCGGTGGATGATGTTATGCTCGTCCTTCAGCGTCTTCAATCCCCTGACGGTGGAGAAGGCAATCTTGCGCAAGACGTTTTCCGGGACGCCGTCGCCGTACAGCTTGTCTATGGAGCCTCCGTCCATGTACTCCATGCAGATGTAGACGGCACCTTCTTGAAAGAAAGCGCCATAGAAATCCACGATATTGGGGGATATGCAACGGTGGAGGACATCCAACTCCATGATGATGGAAGCGAACTTTGCGTCTTCTAGCTCTAGGCGCATCTCCTTCATGGCCATGATGACACCTGTTCCGCCCGAGGGCCTTGTAGCAGCAGGTGAGGAGTCAGTGCTGTCGCTACTTGAACCCGGGGGAGCTTTATTGCCAGCTAAGCCCTGGCCGGGCCGTCTCATGCGGGGTCTGCTATGCCGAACCTTGTAGACGGTACCGTAGTTGCCTTTTCCGAGCTCATCGAGAGTGTCCACCTCGTCAAGGGAGATGTTGAAGGTGGTGCCGCTGGCAAATTGTACGCCTTCCGAGTTCAGAACGGCCTTGCCCTTGAATGTCAGGCTACCGGTTTCCTTATCCAGAAAGTCTGCGTATCGGTCCATCATACTCTCTTGTTTCCGTACTCCCTCGTCTTCCGGATTCGCGTTGCCATTCATCTGAGACAACTTCAAGCCTGGACCCTTCCGTTTGCCTGCCGGGAGCGGAGAGCCACTCGGTGGATTCGAGCCGGGAAGCCCGCCTGGCAACTTGAGCCCTCTTTTTTCGGCCAATGAAGGCTTATGTGCACCTCCGGATGCAAGATTGGGGATGGCTGGGGCGGACTGAAAGTTGGGCAAGCTGGGTTTTACGCCGGGGGGCATGCGAAAGTTGGCTGGGACACCGCCCGGTAGGGGAGGAGAAGTTATGCCCGCTTTTCCAGGGATGGAATTGCCAGGGCTAGCATTCCCAGGCCCATTTGCTGGGGCAGGCCGTCCTAGAGCTCCACCTGGGGGAGCACCTTGTCGACCCAGATGCACGGCCTGGATTCTGGCGAGGATATCTTGTGAGACGTTGAGGCCACTACCTCGACTTGAAATGGTAGGGGCGTTGGGGCGGGGGTTCCGAGCAGCATTTATATTTCCCAAGGGTGTAGAGGAAGGTGTCATACTTGCGGTTGTGGCACCTGAAGTCGAGTGTGTGCGGATGGCAGGGCGAGGAGGTTCGGATGAGGGTGAAGGAATTGGGGAGGCATCGAAGCTGTCGAGAGAGTCTGCGGGAGAGGGATAGTCCAGGGCATCGCCATCGAAGTCATCCCCGGGAGTAGCGCTCATGGCTACAGAGAGGTTGCGAGGTAACGATTGGGATTAGATGCGGGCGGCGGGGGGCGGGGGCGGCAGAGGCAGGAGGCCGGACGAACAGGGAAAACGCTGGAGCGGGAGGAGGAGGAGGAAGAAAGAAGGGATTTCGCAACAGCAAAGGTTCTCCAGGTTCGTCGAGGTGGGTGCAGGGCGTGCCGCGGTTGCGGACGGCACGGTGGTGGTGGATGTCGTTCTTGTTGTTGAGAGACGGTGGCGGTGCTTGGAGTTGATGGGAGGTCGGGAATGGGTGGGGTGACGAGCAGGGAAGTGAGGACAGTGACGTTGTCGTGCAGCACAGCACCTGGGCGAGTGAAATAAAAAAAAAACGACAGCGAAGACGGGCAAGGCAGGGGAGGGGAAAAGCAACTATGAAAAGGAGATGGGAAGGATTGTCGGTTGCAGAAATGTCTGTTAGTGGACAAACTGGAGGGAAGTTGTGGATGGGGATGGGGATGGGATTGCGGGCACGGTGCGGCGAACCTGCTCGGTGCTTCTGGCGGGGATTCCACCAAGGTTCATACTGTGTAGATCAAGGTTTCCAAGGAACCAGCTTCACCAAATAATGCAGCACATGTGGGATTCTGGATAAAATTGGGCAGGCCAAGCGCAAGCGACGAGGCGCCACGGGGCTCGGAGCATGCGCAATTTGTCCAACATGCTATACACAGTACATGGTAGAGCCGCGTGGAACTACTGGATACATGCAGATTTCCAAGATTGATGCGATTCCATACTCAGCAGTACGAGACAAGACTGCCAAGGTTGTCTGTGTACAGTCATCTCATAGTCAGCCAGCTGCGTCCAGGTCTCTCGTCCCCGTCTGTCGTCTGTCGCCATCACTGTGGCTCGCCGCGTGCTCGGCCTTTTGGCTGTGCGCTGTTGCTTCTCCGTGCCCATCCTCCATACTTCCCCACCAGCGACAATTTCTACTCATCAGTCATCGCCATGTTCACAATCCTTATTATTATCATTGCACCAGCCTCCGCGGCCCTCAGAGGTTAAAACAAGGTTGCTGGTTGCTGGTTGCTGGTTGCTGGACGATCGCGTCGCAAACATCCCGGTCTCCGCCCGTCTCCGCCCCGTCGCGCTGGTGACGTCGTATCATTCACTGATCGGTCGGTCCCTGCGTTGGGACGCCAAGATCAGATAGCAGCTGCCACACTCCTGCGACGCCTCCCCACGATCCCACCCACACCTCAGGGTCAATCAACACCTCATCCATCGACTCCCCCCCTCGGTGCGCGCGCCCCTGACCCTCGCCTGCGATCCACCATGTCCTCCTTCGCAGGCGTGCAGTCGCTGCGCCTGAGGAACTTCGCCGCCAACCCGTCCCCCCAGCTCATGTCCATGTCCATGGCCGCCATGGACCCTTATCCACCCGATAATGGATTCCTCAACGTCTTCAAGAAGAAGCTGCCACCTCACAGCTCCCACCCAAACTTCGCCAATCTGACCCTGCTAGTCTTCGAGGCCGTCCTCGAAGTCGTCTGCGTCAGCCTGCCAGGCTACATCATCGCCCGAATGGGCATGTTCGACGCCGAAAGCCAAAAGTTCCTCGCCAACCTCAACACTCAGCTCTTCACTCCCTGTCTGAGTATGCTCAATTCGCCATCCACCACCCTTCAATTGCTGACCCCGGACAGTCTTCACCAAGCTGGCCTCCCAGCTCTCCGCAAACAAGCTCGCTGAGCTCGGCGTCATCCCCTTCATCTTCGTCGTCCAAATGCTCGTATCCTACCTCACCGCTCTATCCGTATCCAAGATATGTGGATTCAAGAAGCGCGCCAAGAACTTCGTCGTCGCCATGGCTGTATGTGCAATGTGCAATGGTAGCCGGCTCCGGGGGATTGCTTAGCTGACCGATGCAGGTTTTCGGAAACTCAAACTCCCTCCCCATCTCCCTCGTCATCTCCCTCTCCAACACCCTCTCCGGTCTCCATTGGGACAGAATCCCCGGCGACAATGACAACGAAGTTGCCGCCCGTGGCATCCTATATCTTCTCATCTTCCAGCAGCTGGGACAGCTCGTACGTTGGACATGGGGCTTCAACGTGCTGCTAGCTCCCGCCAGCGCCTACAAGGATGAGGACCTAGGCGTGAACGGCGCCCTCGAGAGCGGCGAATACAGCGAAGAGGAGGCCGAACATCTGCTCCATGACGACTCTCACTCAGACTATGAATCAGGGAATATCACACCCGAGTTTCGCCGGACCTACGCACAATCCGAAGATTCGGAATCAGGTAGCTGCTCCAGCGACCCGGATATTCTTGTGCCCCGAGAGCAGGTGCCGAACAATACCGACTTGATCACCCCGACAAATGGGAATGTGGTCGCCAAGGGCCCCGGCCACCTCAGAACTCACTCCATTGCCCAGGACGACGTTGCAAACGGCTTCGTCATGCCGCTCAAAAGAGATAGCATACCTAGGGGTCCGAAGGGATGGTGGCCTCGCATCCGCCGGGCCACGCAGCGCTTTGCGCAATCCACAGGCGCGAAGATATCCCAGCTGTCTAATCGCGCTTTTGCGGCCCTCCCCCTATGGCTACAGAAGGCGCTCGTCACGGTGCATAAGTACACGTCGAGTTTTGTGCATGGTCTTTGGGAATTCATGAATCCGCCGCTATGGGCAATGCTGGTTGCCATCGTTGTCGCTTCGGTGCCCAAGTTGCAGCACCTCTTCTTCGACCCTGGAACGTTTGTAAGCAACTCGGCCACACGCGCTATAAACCAGAGCGGACAAGTCGCGGTGCCGCTCATCCTCGTGGTCCTGGGAGCCAATCTGGCGCGCAACACGCTACCGAAGGACGACGCTCAGCTGGCGGAAGATCCAAAACTAGAGAGGAAGCTTGTCATCGCGTCGTTGGTCAGCCGCATGCTCCTGCCGACGATCATCATGGCGCCCCTTCTGGCGCTCACGGCCAAGTACGTGCCAGTCAGCATTCTGGACGACCCCATCTTTGTCATCGTCTGCTTCCTTCTCACCGGCGCACCGAGCGCCCTCCAGCTTGCTCAGATTTGTCAGATCAACAACGTGTATATGGGGGCCATGTCCAGGCTGCTTTTCCAGAGCTACGTTGTGTGGATCCTTCCTTCTACGTTGGTGCTCGTCATGCTAGCACTCGAGACGGTCGAGTGGGCAATGGCGGGGCAGTAAGCATCCCGCTGTTAAATCTTTTACTTTGTAACCCTGTATATATAAATCGCTCGGATAGGCTCAATGGGGCTTTGGCCTGGGTGTGCCTGGCATTTGGGGTAAATATGTCTTGATGGGAATGGCGTACGGTGTACGGATGTGATTGTAAGAGTGGAGATGGTTCATGGTTCATGGTTCTCTGGGTTCAAGGCTTGCGTCGGAGTTGCAATCGCACTATATATCACTTTGGGTTTCTCATGTTGGGTTTCTGGGTTTCGACGACAGCCTGCAGGCTAGGCATACGTTGTGGGCCACATAGGCCACGGATCTGCCCTTCATATCCGGGCAGGATATAGAGTATATTGCTAGTACAGAAGCTGTAAAATATGCAGCATGCGTCTTTCAAAACAATGATTGTCCACCTGGTTGGCATCTAACACAGCACAGTCCGAGATGGTGATGTCTGACGTAGGTGGGCACGTGACTGATAAGGGTTGACTTGGCCAATCTGAGGGGAGGTCGAAGTATTTTATTACCCTGATTTCTGGGTTTTGGGGCGCTTTGCCTCCTTCATTCGTCACAAGACTGCTTTATTATCTAGCGTCGAAAGCCACAGGACTTGGATTCCTCTCTTCACTCGCCATTATCTCATTACCTCACTATCTCACTATCTTCCCAGGGTCTTGTGAGAGAGCTGGTCTAACCTTCCTCGGCGGTGCGGCCACCAGACCATTGACACCAACTCGTCGTGGCACGTGCAATCCCGGCTCAAGAGAGTTCCGCTGCTAGCCCACACTTCCCAAAACCCACGACTCACCAGTTCCTCACTCTTCCTTCAAAACGGCTATTTTTGCTACCGGCCCCTCCTCGCTGTAGGAGAGACTACACGCACGGTGTTATACACGGACGCCGAGAGCCCGGCTACCGTCCGACACTCTACTTTCGATTAGCTACCCACGTCCATGGCATCCACCAATGAGCGGGCCGGCAGCCCTGACACCACCAGGGGAACCGTATCCCCAGACTACACTCGCGGGGACACCCAACCCGTAGGTGGTGGGGGCGGCCATGGCGATGGCGATGGCGAGGTGTCCTCCAGCGCGGCCTCTGCGTCCAAGGGTACGTTCCTATCTTCGGCAATTTCACCTTCGCAACTTCTTTTTGTCTTTCGAATCTTCCTTCCAAATGCTCAGACCTGTGGGGTAAACCTACCATCAATCATGGAACTGCTGGCACATGTTCAAGTCTATGCCTTTGCACCACTTCGGACAAAAGCTCCCTCAATCGCTCGTCTTCTTCATGCTTCCCATCACCACCCCTTTTCAAACGGCAGTTGTTTCGAGGAAACTTTTGCGCTCCTCTATTGCCGCTGTCCTCGATCAGTGTATTGCTTCGGAAGAAAGGCGAAGAATGTGACGCCATGGCGTTGACAAGAAGCGTTTTGGACACCCGGCTTACATGGTCTCACAGTGGCTTTTGCAAATCATGATCCCGAGCAATCTTCTTCTCAAACCTCTTCTCAATTCAAACACAAGGAGAATCACCGCACTCAATCCTTTGATTCTGATAAAGCGGGCAAGAAATTTCGTGCCAGCATCGGTGCCAAGCGACTCTCAGGTAGACCATCAATAGAACGACTTGCAACCTCCGCAAAGTCAATCCCTCTGAACCCCCTCAGCAACTCTTCATTCTCATCCGTCCTTTCCGAAAATGCAGAAGCGCCAGAAGCATCCCATAAGCACCCAACTGCCTACGCCCGCTTGTCCCAGCAGGTCCACGAGTGGATGGATTCAGAGAAAGCGAGGCGGGCTGCCAGGAAAGCCAAAAAGGCTGCCGCCAAACATGCCCCCGAGGGCCCCCGTGTCACTGGTGACACGGTAACGGACCACATCAATGTCCCCGTTGCTGAACTCGCTAGACGCGATTCTGATGTAGAGTCGGAAGGTTCTGCCGCATTGGATGCTCTCGCTACCATTCTCGCGAGAACTGCGTCGCTCAAGTCCAACGAAGGTTCTCCGAGGAAACAACGGAGGCCATCTCAGAGCCACCGCCTTTCTGCCATGTTGAAAAGGCAGACCACCGTGACTTCCGACACCGACTACTTCGATGGCGCTGAAGAGTTGGTCCCCAGCTGCGACGCCGTACTAGACAACTCGAAAACTATGGCATATACTGGAGGCGCCGCCGAACCTGGCGAAGGTCCCGGTACACCAGGTTCCAGAAAGAAAGAGAGCGATGCGTGGGCAACCTTCAAGTACGAAATCCTACGTACCACTCATACCCTGAAACTCAAAGGGTGGCGCCGCGTACCCTTGGATCAAAGTAATGAGATCGAAGTCAAAAGACTCAGTGGTGCCTTGACAAATGCAGTATACGTAGTCCGCCCACCCAGAAACTTGCCTTCCAAAGACGACGAGACGTCATCTCAGCCTACACCAAAGAGGCCGCCTCCGTGAGTACTGATGGATCCTAATTGTAGTGGTCTCCATACTGATCCCCGCAGCAAACTCCTTCTCCGTATCTATGGCCCACAGGTCGAGCATCTCATCGATCGAGAAGCCGAGCTGCAAATTCTCCGTCGACTTGCAAGAAAGCGGATTGGACCACGGCTGCTAGGGACTTTCGTCAATGGGCGTTTCGAGGAGTTCTTCAACGCACAAACACTTACCTTCGACGACTTGCGCGTTCCCGAGACTTCGAAACAGATTGCCAAGCGCATGCGTGAGCTGCATGATGGTATCGAACTTCTGCGCTCGGAGCGCGAGGGCGGACCCTTCGTCTGGCGGAACTGGGATAAGTGGGTGGACCGCTGCGAGCAGATCATCACCTGGCTTGATCGGCAGGTGAAGAAGCACAACGGCGATCCTAGCGAATACCGCTCGCCGGGTTCGAGACAGCGTGGATTTGTCTGCGGCGTGGAGTGGCCAGTCTTCCGCCAGATGATTGCGAGATACAGAAAGTGGCTGGTGGACCGGTACGAAGGGTTGCAGAATATCAACCAACGGCTCGTCTTTGCCCATAACGATGTGAGCGTTCTGTCGCACACGTCAAACTCTCAAGGCTAATAGGATTCTGCAGACCCAATACGGCAATATTCTCCGCCTCATGCCGGCTGGAGAGTCCCCGCTACTCCTCCCGAAGAATGAGCATAAGCAGCTCGTCGTCATCGACTTTGAATACGCCAATGCGAACTTGCCCGGCCTCGAGTTTGCAAATCATTTTGTAAGTGTATACTTGCGTTTGCATCACCCTTCCCCCATCGTACTCGGATACTAATGTCTGTCACAGACGGAATGGTGCTACAATTACCATAGCGACACCTCCTACGCCTGCAACACACGCTACTACCCCACTCCTGAGGAACAATCCCGCTTCATCCGCGCTTACATTACCCACAATCCGTCCTATAAAGCCGCCGGCGCATCCAATCCCCCAACCCCTCAACTCGGCCCGCTACACCACTCCGGCAGCAGCACGGCACTTGCCGCCACCGCCGCGCCATCGTCCATTTCAGCGTTCATGCTGGACTCGAGAGCCCCGCCGGGGGAGAAGTACTCGTATCAGGAGGTGGAGGCGCAGGCGGAGAAGGAGACCACAGAGGAAACGAGGAGATTGATGGCAGAGACAAGGCTTTGGCGGTTGGCGAACTCGGCCCAGTGGACGGCTTGGGGGATCGTGCAGGCCATTATTCCGGGACTGCCTGACTTTGAGAAGGCGGGGGGCGAGGTGGAGAATGGCGATGCGCAGGAGAATGTGGTGGAGGCGGATGGCAACAAGGAGGGCAAGGATACACCATCATCCTCACCAGAACCCGACGATGAGGAATTCGATTACCTTGCTTATGCGCAGGAACGTGCCATGTTTGTCTGGGGCGACGCCCTTCAGCTCGGCATCATCAAGGAGGAAGAGTTGCCAGAGGATGTCCGCGCGAGAGTTAAGCTGGTGGAGTACTAGGAAGATGGCAGACAAGAGGTGTCAGGAGAGTGAGCAGGGTAGGGAGTGGGAGCGAACCCGAAGGAGCGTGGCAGAGGAACCGATCTGATGGGACAGGCCTTGGGTTCAGTGAATGCAAGGGAAAGGGGAAGAGACCTCCGATGACTTTGGGTGGAGTTGGGGCTACTCACCCGAAACTCGTCTCTTCTTCTGCGGAGACGCCGTGGCCTCCATTATGCATGCTCCTCGTGTGCGAATCTTGCGTCCTGGTTGGATAGGTAATGTGTAGACGTGCAAATGTTTATAGGGCATACGACAAGCGAGTTAGCATGGCAATGAGGTATAGGTGTGTGTAGTGTTTATGCGTAACCAACAAACGTGCTTTCTGCTCGTCCCAGATAGCTCCATTCATCCCATGGCCGTGTAATGCCCTTCCACTTTCAGAAAGCTGTGAGAAGACGTATTCTGAAGCCTTGCTATCGGAATTCGTGGATACGACGGTTTCCAACAACAGCAGATAGAATAAAAATGTACGTATGTTGGACGTTGTACAAGTTCCGAATGGGCATACGTTCCTGGTTTCAAGCGGGAAAATTTAAAAGCATTGTGGTATCAAAATGGCGCCCTCCTTTCCCTTTCCCCCTTTCCCTCTGTCCAGTATGCCCGTCACAATTCCCAAATGCCCCAAACCGATAACGCCCAAAGCCAACACGAGCGACCAGGCCCCCAGAAACCGTGTTGAAATCCTCGAATCCTTCCCATTCCTTCATGAAAGATTCATCTCCTCCTCCTCTCCCTCTTCCTGCTTCTTCACACCACCCTTCCGCCCACTCAAGATGCCCTTTCCCACCAACCCTTCCAACGCCCCAACCTCGTCCACCCCTCCAGGACCGCGACCCCCAGTGTCGCCACCTTCAACCCCGTCTATCGTATCTACACCTCTCTTCTCCAAGATGCGTTTACTCTGGGATTCAACGTAGAGCCTGCGCTCGCGGGCCAGATCCGCTCTAGCACCCTGGTGATGTTGAGAGTGTTGGAGGGAAGAGGAGGAGAGGTGCGGTCGTAAAGAGGCGAGCAGGGAGCGCAGGTGGGGGAGTTGGGAGATTGTGAATTGCGTGTGCGTCGATAGTGGGGATGCAGAAGCTGCAGAGGACGTAGACGCCGCCGCCGCCGCCGCCGCTGCGGTGGTCGTGGCTGTAGTTGTAGAAGTCGAAGTCGAAGTCGAAGTAGGTAAAGCCTGCACCCCGAGCGCCTGTGCCGCCGGCGTATGCGTCAAAAACGCCAACATTCCCTCCTGCCTCTTCCTTACTTCATCCCCTTCCTTCCCCTCTCCCAACTCACTGTCCCCAGACGACCTGAATCCCTGCTTCGGTGGCGGCTGTAGCAGCGATCGGAGTTGCCGGATCAGCGCCTCGTTGCGCGTTTTCTCTGCCACGAGGGCGGAGTGGAGTTTCTGTGTTTCTTGGAGTTTGCGGCGGAGAGTGTGGAGCGAGGACGGGGTTAGGTTGGGATTGGAAGGAGTGGTTGTTGAGATGCCCTGGGTGTAATCGTTAGTACGAGGTCCTTGCATACAGCTGATTGGGAAGGGAAATAGGAAGGATTGCGATGCATCGCATCGCTCTCCATTGGCATGTCACCTTCACAACGCGGGAGCAGGAACTGCTAGTTGTCTGACCTCCCAGGCGATAATGCGGGACATTCCATTTCCACTCACATCATAATGGCCCAACCTGATCCACTCCCCGACTCCCCCATCCTCCCCCCTTCCGAGACTGAAGACATTCCTCAACGTCCAAATCTCCAACTTGTCGAAGTTCTTATCCACTGCATTCTCCACCAATGTCTCGAGCTTCAGCACTCCCTCTTCAATCTCGAGCTTCGCTTCAGGGTACGCCGGATTCCCTGTCTCGGGGTCGATGTCTGTTATAGGGCGGCGTTCGGCAGCGGCACGGTCGGCGAAGCCGAGTATGGCTGGGTCGAGAGACGAGAGTTCTGTGGAGAGAATGGTGGTGCAACGGTAGAGGACTTCGTTGATGGTGTTGATGATGTCGTCGATCAGGGACTGGAGGCGCAGTTAGCCGCTCAATTCCTTTCCTCTTCTCCCCTTATCCATTGGTGGAGCAGCAAGGTCGAGAAGATGTGGGTTCAGTGCCGCTGCTGTTCCTCGATTCTTGCTTTGCGGTTGCGCACGCATTCCGTGTGAACGAAGCCCAACCCGAGGGAAGCTGGAAGCCGGAAAAAGGGGTAATAAGAGACGTACAATAGGCGGCCAGGTAAAGTGCTCCGTCAACAGCATATTCTCCTGCTGCTTCGACATCTTCAACTTGTTATTGCTGCCAGCATCCGGCTGCTTCGCCGGCGCCGCGGGCGTTGCCATGGTCGCAAGAGGCCCCCTCTTTCAAAATTGGTGGTCGTTCTATCCGTGTAGTGTCTCCGTATCAATTTGGGGCCCGTTGAATATGCGAAAGCGTGGGTATTTAATTGTTCGTCGCGTCACGGATTCGTCCCATCCTGGCTGTCGTGTGTTTGCGACGACCGCGTTGCGGGCCACGACAGGGGTCTCCACCGAACTGTTTACCAGATACCGCTAGCCCCGCGCTGGCCGGTTTGGGCTAGGGTTGTTTTTCATTAATTCATTATCACGTGGCTCATGTCTCTTCAGGTTGACCCGGACAATCTCCAGCTATGATGGCCGACTACAATACCAGTTCCGTAAAAATAGCTGTTACTTCAGGTATAAGGGAGGCGCATTTCTGTTGAGTAAGCCGTTTCCATCGCTTTTTCTCACAGCTGGTCCGACACAGGTCAGACCATTCACCAGCCTCTACCATTGTCGTGCCAGAACGAGTGTCTTGTAATGGAAAGTAGATGAGTCCATGTATTTCCTTGCAGAGATGCCCAAACCCTTTGCAGCCTTCCCTAGGAAAACTGGTCCATGGTGATATCATGAATGCATCCCCGCTTCCCCCAAGCCCACAAAAGGATGATTGCTCTTCCTCATAAACACCTATCCTGCAACTCGTATGCCAACCCACAAAATATCAAAGGTTCTCTCCTCCTGGAGATCGTCTTAGAGCCAGAGAGAAAGAACTATTATACCGCAACCCCAAAAGCAGCCCGTAAGTGATGCCCTTCCGCCGCCCCACAGACATTCCTTCGCTACCATACTAGTAGCCAGTCGTTAGTAGACCCCTTCAACGCCAGGGAGTAAGATCAGAATAGAGTTGAGACATATCCCTCTGGAAAAGCAAGGCAGATTTCTCCATACAAAGCCAAAAACCCTTCACAAATGTCCCTGGTATAGCCGTGAATATGTCTCCCGTGACTCTAGCCTCCGCACAAATGGTATGCCATGCAAACAAGCAGATGCTCCAGGGTTGCATGGAGACATCGTAAACAGAAAAACACCTCTCCCTGACTCTCTCCCCTTGTGCAAATGCACACACACACGCGCCCACGTTGCCAAAGACGAAAAAAGCATGTTAGCTAAAACCATGCATGCAAAGATCATCAATGGGAACTTTTGGAACTGTTTGCATATGCATGAAAAGAAGGATGACAACCCCACCTCCTACCATAACCATAAGAACACAGTGAACCGTATAAGTGGTGCTTCTTATTCCATAAATCTCCAACTCGCCGGACGCCCTTTGCGAGATTCAAAAGTGGCCAGAAGAGTCCTCATCAATACACCCGATCTCGATGATACCTCGCGTTCTGCTGCTCCTGTTGCTGCTGCTGTTCATGTCGTTGTTGCCGTTGCTCCTCCTCCATCGCCTCCTTCTGCAACCGCAGCTGTCTGTTTTCCTCCTCCTGTCTCGCCTTCCTCTCCTTCTCCAGCCGTATCTTGGTAGCTTCTGTGCCGTCGTCCAGGAGACTTTCCTTGAACCACGGATGTTGCAGGGCTTCCTTGGCCGTGATCCGCTTCTTGGGGTCGTAGACGAAGATGCGGCGGAGGAGGTCGAGGAACTGTCGGTTGAAGGACGTGACGGGAGGGATGGTTTCCTATAGGGACACCGAGTCAGCAGGCTATCCGAGAGCTTGATGGGAAGAGGGCCTTACATCGAGCTTCTTCATCGCCTTAACAAACCTCCTGGATGCTTTAGGCGTCTCGCTATTTGGGTAATCCAACCTGTAGCTCTTGAAGTACCTGCGCGCACTGACGGTCAGATTGGTATGCAGACAAGCGTTCGGGGGTGGGGTACTTACGAGGCGGCCGAGTTGCGAGATGTCCTGTCCTTGGCGTACACCTGCTTGATGAGATCCCTATCCAGTTTGCCGCCACACACGGCCTCCATCATGGCCAGATGTTCCAGATTGTCGTGAGTCTGGAACAAGGCATCGCCAGTGAAAAACTCGACAAGGATGCAGCCTATGCTCCAGATATCGCAAGGGAAACTCCATCCAAGATTGAGGATGATCTCTGGTGCACGGTAGTGGCGGGTGGATACGACAGATGAGTGGTATTCATCGTTGAAGGTGGCGGAGCCGAAGTCGATGAGCCGGATTTCGGGGTCAAGAAGGACCTTCCTGTGCCGAGCGGTACGGTTCGTCTGCTGTGATGACGAAGGGATGGTCCTGTTGTATGTGAATGTCTGGTAGGCACTATTGACCAGCAAGATGTTCTCGGGCTTGAGGTCGGTGTGTATGAGATTGAGATCATGCAAAACTGCACCTGTTAGCAGCCGCCGATGTCGTTAGAGCAGGGAGAGCACGTACAGGCCACGCTCGTGAACAACTGCTTCGCAAATTTCTGGATATGCGAACTGGGGAAGGGGACAAAGCCATTCGACTTCAAGAAGTCGAAGACGCTCTGGCTGTATAGATCGGTGACGATGCAGATATGGTTTCTGAAGTCGAAGCAGTCCCGGAGGTGGATGCATCGGTTGGCGTTGTACTTGTCGTTCGAGGCGAGTGTGGATAGCACCCGCAATTCGATTCTGCTGGCATCGCGATATTTCGGGACCGATCTGATGACTTTGATGGCACACTTGGTGCCCTTTGTCTTATCGTAGGCCTCGACGACCTTGCCGAATGTTCCTTGGCCAAGCAGCTTCGTTATGGTATCTGGAGTGACAGTCAGAAGCCGGGTACACAGGGACGACCCTATGGAGGAACGTACATTTTTCCGTCAGGTCCGCATCTGCAACTACGATGTAATGCCCGTCCTCATCGTCAACCTTCTGATCCTTCATATATGATTTCTGTTGAGGGTCAGTAGGCGGAAGAGTGTGACTGGGCCTGGGGAATCTTACATCTGGAATCACCTTGACGAAGACATCCTTTGCTTTGATAGGGGGGTTGGGCGGAGGCTGATAGAGGCTGAACGGGTGATCGTCGTTGTCGAGTTCACGCCGCTTCGCCTCCTTGGCTTCATCTTGTGCCGCGGCCCTTGTTCGTTTCCGTTTCTGGCCCACAGCCCCGTTGCCAAGGGGTGAGATCTGTTGGCCAGCGCTGGCCTGTGAGCCCAGGGACGTTGCGGCAGTGGTGTTGAGGCCCGAGGCTGTTCTGTCTGTGGCGACGGAGTGGTTGGGTGAATCGTAGTAGGGTGTTTGTGGGGTCGAGTACGAGGTATGTTGGCTGTATACGGGGTCGAAGGCGGACGAGGCGGCTGTCTTTCTCTTCTTGTCCGCGGGGCGTTGGACACCATTTGTGGTCCCGTTTGTGCCGTTCCTGACGGGCTGCTGCTGCCGTGGAGGAGGACGTGCGGGAACGACGTCGTCGTCATCGTCGTCGATGACGATGACCTCCTTGGGCAGGCCGTGTTTGTAGAACTCGTTCCAATCGGGGTTCCGCTTCTTGGGGGGACAGGGATTGCTCATGGTTTCGGCGGAGGAGGTGGCGGTTGGGGGTGGTAATTGTGGTGGTGGTCTCGCGTGGGTGGTGGTGGTGCCGGTGCGACGGAGGTCAGTATTGGAAGTGCCGTTAGTGTAGCCGTAGGGAAGAGGGTTGGCTATGCGAGCAGCGCCAGCCGCGAGCTGAGCATTTGGGATGTTCTGATAAGTTGTCTGGTGGTGAGGATAGAATGGGCGGGGGAGGATCGCAGTAGCGGTGGAGGGTGTCGACATGATCGGATCCCGACTCGGCGGCGTGAGGAGACGTCGAACCTGGCCTCACCCGTGGACGCGACCGATCGGGGTGGCAGAGGCAGGTGCTGGGCGTAGATTGGAAGGGCCCGCCCGTGTAGGGATGGCTCGATGAGAAAGCCGTGGGCGAGGGGATGTGGATGGCAGAGGGGCGTTGAAGGCGATGAGCAAAAGGCTATTGCTGGGACCGCAGGGTCGAGGAAGCGTGCGGAGACGGTCTTCAGGACTCTGCGCGACGCATCAGACGGGGGGGGCGACCGGGAGGCGAGCAAGAGGTGGGAAGTCGACAGCGAGAAGCTACGAGGGGGAAAAGATGGAGATGGACATGCCAGAGCGGGAGTAGAGCGGAGAGACGGATTGTGGTGGGTCGTGGGTTGGTGGCATGGAAGAGAAAGGGATCTCGGTGAGTGTGGTGTTCCCTCTTGCGGAGTCTGGTCGACCGTCGTCTCGCTCAGCACACGCAGTTGGAGCGTTGCAGGCTCGCCAGGCTTGCCCAGGTGGTCCAAGCGCCAAATCTATCGGCGCGCCGCCTGCTGAGCCTGCTGCTGCTCACCAATTCATGATTGAAAACAACCCGTGCCGCACCGCTCGAGAACACACAACCATGGCGGATCGAAAAGCACTAGAAAAACGCCCAAGGACCCCCAAAATTCGATACCTCTACCCAAACTTACCGCGTCTCCGCAGCATTTTTCTGGGGCATCTTCCGAGGGCGGCAGTACACTGCACAGTCCACAGCGAGGAGGAACCCGAACAATATGGGCGTCATCTGCGCTTGCTGCGGCGGGCCAAGAAAAGCGAATCCTCTCGAATTCATCCGAGCAGCATGCCGTCCAAATCGCACTTAATATTCGCCGCCGCTCCTGGTGACAAGGCTAGGGGTTACTTGCTACTTGTCTCTTCCCTCGAGCCTCAAGGCTCAGAAATCCTCATCCTCGCCCTCACCATGGGGGAAACAATTCCGCCCGGCTGACAAGATAACCGTGTACCGTGCTACCGTCCGGCGTCGGCCAGGCGACCCCGTTCGACCCTCCTTCTCCGCACGAGGCTGCCCGTAATACGCACAGTATTGCGATGCTCAGCCCGCTCCCTGCGTAATCCCGTCAACCGTCTACTGTGTACTGTCTACAGTTGTCAGTATGCGTACACCGTGAGGCCATCCCTTGTGAAACATCCATAAGAGAATCTTCCTCTGGCTATGACAATGCTGGGCAGTCTGTAATCGCTGCTGCAGGGTCCTGGGCGCTAAACCATCTGTAAGTTCCAGGTTGGAAGCCCCGAAGCCTCGAAGCCCTGAATTCCACCGTCTGCCGCTCGCGACCACCAGGCTCTTGCCATGGTCCAGTCACGTGCTCTGTCCCAATCCGGCGAACGGCGAATTCCACCTGCCCAGGTGTGAGAAAGC
This sequence comes from Westerdykella sp. P71, assembly GCA_019022765.1. Classification (NCBI taxonomy): domain Eukaryota; kingdom Fungi; phylum Ascomycota; class Dothideomycetes; order Pleosporales; family Sporormiaceae; genus Westerdykella; species Westerdykella sp. P71. The sequence goes on along the minus strand of JAFHBW010000162.1, from coordinate 34,113 downwards.
AACCTTGGGACCTTAGCTTGGGACCTGGAAACCTTTTCATCTTTTATTACGCTCCCATCGTCGCAAGTAGTCGGAAGGACCAAGGACCAGCAGCACCGGCACTCGCTGAGGTGAGCTCACGAGTTACGACGACACCGTCTCCGCCGACCGTGCCCAGGTGTCGCTTTCGCATCCCATCGTGCTGTCCACCTGGGCATCCTGCAGGCACTTCCCAATCCCGCAATGAATCCAGGTGGCTAGATGACCTCATCCTTGACGCCGCTCCCACCCTCCCGCCAGTCCTGCCTCATCCACCACATGTCAGCAAGTCAGCAATCACACGCCATGGTTTGGCCTCACTCAGCGCTGCTTCCTCACCCCCGCGCGCATGCGTAATTATTCAGCTTCGCCCCGCACCCGTCTACACTGTAGATAGCGATATAAGGTTGCCCGCCCTCTCCGCATGCGGTGACGCTTGATTGGCGCTGGGGGCCATGCAGTCACCCTGTGCACATATCATTACTACTGAGCGATTTTGCTGAGAAGACAGACCCTTTTGCGCACTTCTACCGTGTACTGTGTAGTAATCTGCCGCTCCGTCTGCTCGGCTTGCATCGGATTGCCAAGACTGGTGACCGAAGGGGAAGCGGGTTCCAGATGTCGGAGGTGGTGGCAAGACAGACACGACATTTCGCTTTTCCTCTCGTCTAAAATTTTCATAACAGTTCGACCCTAGGGTTTTCTCGTCAAAGTGGGACCTTGGAGAAGAACATTCCAACGTCGAAGGTGTAGCTCAAGATCACGTGCCTGTCATGTTCACACCTGCTCAATGTAAAACCAAGAGATAGTCAGTGTCCGATTGTATTGGAAGAAGGAAACCATTATTTTGCAGCTACGGCAAGGAAATAAATCGACTATATCCGCACACACGAGTACCAGAACATAAAGCAAAGTTCCCTTCCGTGCAACCCGCAACCCGCAACTGTGCAAATAAGGGACAAGGCTACCCATACTGTCCAAATGACTGCGAGACAAGCCTCTCTAACCCTTTCTATCCGCCCGAATCATCAGAGTAACCATCCAAGATGAGCATCCTTTTAGCTTTTGAAGAGAATGTCCTAGGAAATGAACAGCAGATAATCCCCCGACACAGGAGAGTAAAGTAAAACGAGTGACCGTCGCACGGAATATTCCAAAATGGCCGTCATGTGGCACTAGAAGCCGCACAAGAGACAGCCGAACATTCTGGAGATTCGTCGGGAACCGTTCGATACCTCCTTGCTGTTCCCCTTGACGGATACAGCAGAGCTGTTGCCTGAGGTGAGTCGCATCGCTGGGTTCGCAAGCTCATGGAAGAATTCCTCAATCACTGTGCATACCCTGTCGGCCACCCAGTCGATTTCGGCGTTGCTGAGGTTGAAAGCAGGCGCCAGGATGATGGCGTCCCCGCGGCCGGAAGGGAGGACGAAGCCAGTGCTGTGGTAGACGCGGATTTGATAGTCCATGAGACCTGAACTCGGATCTGAGTAACTGATGATGACAAAATAGGTGTTCGCTCAGTGCTTCATACCTTTCTTGAATATTTGCTCAGTGATCTGCATCGAGCGGTCGAAAGGTTCCTTGGTTTCCTTGTCTTTGACAAATTCGATCTGTGCAAGTTAACATCGAGTTTGGAAGCATATGAAAGCAAGAACAACGCTTACCCCCCAAAAGCTCCCGGCCCCGCGGATTTCACCAACATTTGGATGATCCTTGAGACGCTGATATAATGCCTCCTGAAGTCTCTCTCCCAACTTCGAGACCTTGACCAAAAGACGCTCCTGTTCGACGATCGTCATGGTCTCAAGTGCAACCGCGCATGCTGCCGGCTCAGCCTGAAACGTATGTCCGTGGATGAACATCCCGGACGCTCCCTGGATCTGAGCACTCACGCGACGGCTCGCCAGCACGGCACCAATCACGGCGTGGCCAGCAGCGAAGGATTTGCCCATAGTCTGGATATCAGGCACGAAACCTTCTTCCTTTTGCCAGGCATGGTAGGTGCCGCCGCACCTCCCAGCACCGCACATGATTTCGTCAACAATCATGAGGGCGCCGTATTTCTTGCAGACTTCATGCATCGCGTTCAGATAGCCCGGCACAAACCTGGCACAAGCCAGTGCCTATTTGTTCCGTCAGAAAACGAATTGGGAGGGAATGTGCCACTTACCGCACCACTAACGGGCTCGCAAATGAATGCAGCGACTCTGTGGGGCCCGACTCGTTGGAACTCTGCCTCCAGCTCATTCTTCTTCTTCTCCACGTACTCGGCATCGCTCTCACCAGGTATGCGATCCCTGTATTCGTAACACGCACTCACATAGCTGACCCTCATGTTGAGGAAGGGCTTGTATTTCGCCTGTCTTTCTTCGTACCCACTGATAGCAAGAGTGGTGATGGTGTTTCCATGGTACGATGGCTTCCTCGAGATGATCGAGTCTCGCCCCGTGTCACCACCGTCCACATGATATTGACAGCACAGTTTTAGGGCCGCCTCATTATTCTCGGATCCTGTTCAATCAGTTAACCAGCATACCGAGACGCCAACCCAGGTCCATACCTGACGTGTAGAACCCGACTCTGTCCATCTTGCCGTCGGTGGATTCGATGAGTTTTGCTGCCAGTTCTTCGACCACCGGACTCCGGAAGATGAGCTCGTCCGGGACGGATATCATGGCTTTCTGACGCTTTGCTACGCGCGACAGGCGTTTATTGCCAAATCCCAGGCAGGCGGTGGCAGTAGTGCCAGAGGCATCGAAGAACTCTAGCCCGCCTTCGAACTTCTGCCAATTACCTTTTTGACATACGCGTAGCGGGCCCGGTTTATGCCAGCGACCGAACAGTAAATTGGTTCTTGAAGCTAATGAAAGATCCGAAGGAGCTCGACGACTACCAGCGGGAAGTGTCATGTTGGCTGTCCCTACCGTCTGGCCGTCACTGGAAGGCTTTTCGGTTCTCCAGAGGTCCGCTGATGTGAAGTTGGCTCCAGGCGTCGTCAGATCCTCGCTCTGAAGGCGGAGGCGTCAGGTTGGTCAGGAGGTCGCTTGCTCTTATAGACAAAGACACAGCCGCCTAGCACCACTGGCTAGCGTGAGACGTGGCGATCCAGGGTATAGTATACCATGGGATCCGCGCGGTCGCCCTGGGGCCGTAACGACTCATGGTAGTCATGGAGTGATATATGTTCTCCACAATTTGTTCGGCCCGGCCCTTCCAAGTCAGATCGGTCCGTTCGGGCTCCCGTACGGTTTCGAACCGTCATGGAAAGTGTTATTCAGACGACCTAAACTCGTGGTTGACCTTGGGACAGCTGTTGAAGTGGTCGTGCAAACAGGCGCTCTCAGGACCTGGAGCTGCGTTTCGACCAATTGGGCAATCCTGGGTTGACCAATCCGTAGCTGATGTTGTGGCGGCAGTCCCTGGTCCACGGAGCCGCCTACATATTGCATTCACGCCAGTCACAGGGGAGGGTATGCCTGGACGGCACAGTAGTCATGATGGACGTTCCCAGGGGATGAGTGAGGCGGAAGGCAGGTAGCGTCCAGAGTTGGCTTTGTTTCCGGTCAAACGCCCCCGGTCCAGGTTACAACTTGCCTTACAACCATGTCGGGCCGTCCGATGTCAGCTCTGTGAACTGCTCACCGAGTTCCTGGGAACTTTTCCTATAATCATTGTCACTTGGAAAGCTGGTGCCGGTGGACGTGACATTGTTCGTGCCTGTCAGCCAATCGGCATTTGATTGCAAGGCCGGAGCAGCAGCCCAATTGAAGTGCTAGAAATGTGGCTTCGCTGCAGCGTGGATCTTGTACGCGGCGTGGCAACACGGGTCGATCCAAATATACACCTTCCAAACCGTGAAGCAGTCGCTATCACACCGACTTGTGTGCGGCGGGTATGGCGTATGTCCCGTCTCTCGGGAATGCGCCATGCCCCGTCAGAATGTAAAAATGGGCTTATCACGAGACCGGGATAGCGAATAGAGGGTGCACGGTGCTATAATCCGCGGGTTATTATTGGGACTGGGCGAATGAAAGCTAGGAGGGTCGTCCAAGAAGTATGATAACTTGTCGTGTGTTCATGTGCGTTTTTCTCTGACGGGAGTGCTCCACCCTGTAGTCTATGCAAGTGGCAGGTCATCCAGGCCCGGCGGGGCCACCGGTGCTGTATCCATCATCAGATAGCGTGGTGGTGTTGCGGTGAGGAGGTATGGTCGACCTTCTCTCTGCAGCCGGGGTCCTTCATCATTGAACAGCCGGGATGTCGCGTGGTGAATTGGAGACAGGAACCGGGCCCATTGGGGCAGGCGACGGTTGTCAAGGGCTGGGCGGCGAAGATGCCATGCAAGGGCACAGCAAAAGGCTTCGTGCTGGGTTGGTGAAGGTCGATGCATGAGAGCATACTAGTAGAGTAGACCGCTGGGCCATGATCCATCCTACCTACCTACCTCGGTGTAGGTAGTATTACGTAGAAGGACCGCTCGGAAAGCCTCTCGGAAACACCATCGGAAAGCTTCTCGAGGCTGATCGGGCCGAGATCTGGCGGACCGGCAAAGTTTCGCCCAAAACGCTCTAGTGCGGATTAGAGCGCCAAGCTCTGGGCCCCGACCACCACCACCCCGGCCCCTGTCACACTTCCTTCCCCACATTGCGCACACACAATCCGAACCTCACGGATCATCAACCTACGCACCACAGCTCCTTCCTCTGCCTGTCTACTCTCCTGCCACAGCAGAAGGCATTTGTGCTAGGTAGGATGCTATCCCATTGAGTCTGCGTTACTCTACAGTCACTGATATAGTCTAGTTCCAGGCCACCTCTCCCTCACAGCAAACCGCCATGAATCCCCGCATCGAGGAAGTCTCAGACTCCGACAGCGAGCCATCAGAGGTCGACATCTCGGAGGTGCCTTCCCTTATCCGCCCGTCCCACATTCCCTCCTCTGCACAAGTACCCCAGCAACTGCTGCAGCCTCAGTCACCCGCTGTACGCGCCTCACCCAATCGAGAAAAGTCGAAACACTACCAATGTCTGTATCCTGTATACTTCGACCGGTCCCGCACCCGTGCAGAGGGCCGCCGGGTGGGGCAGGAGTTGGCTGTCGACAATCCGCTCGCTCGAGAAATGGCTGATGCCGCTGCCAGCTTAGGGTTGGAAACTGTGCTTGAGCCCGACAAGGTCCACCCCAAGGATTGGAGTAACCCAGGCCGTATACGCGTCTTGCTGAAGCAGAATGGTAAACTGATGCACCATAACATCTCCAACAAGCATCATCTCTACATCCTCATGGCTCACTATCTCCAAAAACACCCCACAACCAAAGACACCCCACTCAAGCTCCGGATAGCGGGACTTCCTCTACCAAAGGATTCGCTACCAGAGCCCGCTGTTCCAAAAGGATGGAAAATGAACTCGATCCTACCACTTCATTCCCCCGCTCTTACGGGTGGTGGCGTGCAGGAGAATTTCCTGCAAGAGATGATGGCCGAGATGCAGGGCGACGCAGGAGCAGCTGGGAGTGGCTCAGGGAGCGGTGCCGACAGCAAGAAAAAGAAGGAGAAGAAGAAGAAATGAAGAACGACGGAAGTTGTACCCTAGTTCCCCGTAAAGCGAGACATTCATCACCGCTGGCTCAGCTCCCGCCTCCCCGCGGCGGCTCGTATAGCCTTGCTTAGTTCCACGGTCGAGAGTTGGCGGCAGGTCTTCCGCATTCCCCACCATTGACATCGTAGATATCAGAGTTGGCGGAGAGGTCATCGGATTTCAGACGAAAGCCATCAAATATATCAGCATGAATCTAAACTTTCGGTAACGCATACTCTCGAAAGTCAATCCAATAGTGGCCAGACGATCATTCGCCGGCCAGGGCTCGACACAGTAACGATCGGGAATGGACTAAAAGCCATGACTAGCTCCTCTCCCGCGTTTCCCTGTCATTGGAACGTTACACATGTCATCGCCCATAGCATACAGATTAGCTCAAAGTGAACTTTGTTATGGGAAAACGAACGCGAGCCACGAACGTGATGAGGTCTGTTCGATTCCGACTACTCGCGACCCTTGTCGCCGCATTGGGGAGATATGCTCTACTGTATTGAGTTGTTGATCTTTCGCCATTGTATTTGCAGTCTTTGCGTGTTGCGTCTCAAGCGCTAACGTCGCGGCTATGTTGTCCTCGAACTTCAGAATCTGCAGTTTGGATCGGAGACCTGTGGATCCAGGACGACTTCTCCATTTCCCAGGCGGATACGAGCTCAACGCCTGATTACGCACTTGCGATCTGGTTCCGAATGTCTCGCTTATGCATGAAGCACATAACGATCCTCTCATCGATTCGAGAAAACAGGCTGGGCGACGTCGGTAAGCGCTATTTTCCACGTCAAATCAAGGATTCAAGGTGTCATGCAGGATCTGTTAGTGTTCGGTTAAAAGTCTGGTCTCCTCTGCATGGTTGGCGTCCACATGCACGCAGCCCTCGAACGTCTCTCTGCGAGACCACCCTATCAATCAACAAAGGCCATCACTAGCCGGAAAACGCCGTCCGAGATAAGTGCAAGCCTCTCGTATCATGGGAAGGCCTCCACACCGTTATGGGGTCGTACACGGAAGGTGCTTGGAGTCAGCAATATAAGGCCCTCAGGATCCCAGGGATATCGATGCGACTCGATTACCCAGTTGTGATGCGAAGGTTGCGTGCGAAGGTTGCGTACGAAGTTGGGAGAATCCAGTGATGAGCCGAGAGCCGTTTTTGCTCGTTCTGCTGTGGGAACGGAACATGAGTCCGGATCCCGCCTTTCCAGCAGGCGAATACAAATTGTGCTCATAGATCTTTCCTAAGTGTACTCCGCCTAACCAACCTCGGTCACAATGTCTACAAATGCCTTCCTTATAGCAAAGCGCCATCCCAACTCGGAATCGATGCTCCCCAGCAAAACAGATGGACGAATAGGAGGGCACAATTAAGTCAATGTATTTCTCCGACTCCGCCTGCATGGTACCTGCACATGGTTTGACGAAAGTATGCCGGCAATATCTTGAAGCACACTACGACTTTGCCGCGTCCTCGGGTTACACGACGCCTCCACGCTTATATGCTGTCGGTTTTTGGAAAACATCCTCGATCTAAGGAAGAACCCTCGACCCTCGCGTTATCTCCGTCAACACAACGATAATGTGGCGGGCCATGATAGGCTCCGTCCTTCGCCTCCTAGGCACTCTGGCTTACGCCGTCGCTTAATTCATGCAGTTGACGACGAAATCCGTTCGAGGGGCGTAGACATCGACTACCAGGAACATTGAGCTGCAGCAACGGCCCCACACTTCGCTACTGAACGAGATCACGGCAAGCCAAGAGCGAGCTCGAGCATACATCCAGTAGTATGGCGGCTGTCAGCCCACGCGCATGTCGCGGTTCCGACAGTCTGGTATCGACATGGTTGCGGTCCCATCATGTGGAACGTACGAGTCGTGCTCGCGAGGAATTTCGGGTCTTGAGGTGTGCCGTTAAGTCACTCTGGTCGGCCTGCGTCGGCGTGGACGACGAGGACCTTCCAATTTCAGAGTTTGCAAAGGGCTCAATTGGGAAGAGATAGTCGCAGTGGGATGTGGCGTAACTCGGCGAGGGAAGCTGAAGTCAGGATTTGCACATCAATTGTGCCTCGTGATATCTTGGGCTTTTTCGTGTTCTTCGCTACAGTTCACCTATAGCCCGTGAGGTGATGGTTTTGCAGGTGACGGAAAATCGAAATGCTCCAGAGAATTCACAGACAATACAGAGTCCGCCGTCCGTTCGAGGAAACCAAACGCCGTTGCCAACTTTCAGTGACTTGGTAAGGTTAAACAGTGTGTTGAACGTCTTCAGATGCTGTTCGATCTACCGTTTGAATCTCCCAATCTATCCCATGCAATTGTAAACAAAGATTGCTTACATATATGGTTACTTGAGGCCTCATCGGTTTCCAGCAGGCTCTCACTCGTCGTGTGGTGACGTAAGAAGCATGGCACTCGCCTTAGAAATTTACTAGCTTGATATATATATATATATATATATCTAGTATGATGGTTTACTCAAGCATCTATCAGCGTAGCATTGTTTCATAAAGGATAAGTAAACGGTACAATTCTAGGAGGCAGGACGTCACGTTCTACTGTAATGGTTTGCCGAGTGTACAGTAGTACGGCGGCTTTCTATCGAGACTGGTAATGGCTATTGTGCACAACGAAAAAAATGTATTGCAGGTAGCCACTGGTTTTTGGAGCGAATTAACATCACGTCGGAATTGACTTGATCTAGTCCCTTTTCAGTATGTACACAAGCTGCAGATACTGAGGCTCAAAGGAACAGTACCACCTCTTCCCCATGAAAAATTGCCCCCAGAAAATTACCTAAGAGCTGCTCTCGCTATCAATGCCGAAGTAGCCATTGCCAAATGACGCTGCCCTGCATATTTGCACATTACACCGCTCCCTACAATACCAAGAACACGGGCAAGTTTTGCATCGTGGCAAAGCCCTTCATGAACACGGAACCAGGTACAAGGTACAAATGTGATTTAAACTGCGCACCTGCAGGTCCAGTCATGTGGTCGAAAGTTGCTGCAGGTTCCTCCTCAAGCGATCTGGGAACATCAACATGGTGCGGTCATATCGAGTGGCGATGCTGCAGGGTGAACCGAGTACCTTTGGTGAGGCGTACATGGGTGGCCAACGGGCGTATTCTTGATTCAATCTCACGGACCACCTGAGTCAGGAAGGAGAGAAGGTTGACGACCATAGCGGTAGGAGGGCACATCAGCGGCAGAGTCCACCATAGGCGCAGCCGAGCGGGCGGCTTCTGTGGGATCAACAATATGCGGTCTATCAGGTATCTAATCCACTTTCTACTCGAGGGGCGAGATAGCATGCTTCCGCCGCAATGAAACATAAGCTTGGTATCCCAAACAGGAAGATACAAACAGAGTACGCTGATCCGAAGGGAAGCATCAGGTGGCGTGATCTCTGTTGTCCGCCATCTTCGTCCACGCGTACGGCACAGTTACTTCCGCTCCCCAGAATCCGGTCTTTCTGCATCCCAAGGTTCAGCTCCCACAGTGTCTGAGCAAACGCACCGAAGGGAAACGATGCTGCAGCTCTCCCCCCAGATCATGCAGGAGCCAGCCGACCAGCCGTCTGGCTGGCCATGGCACCAATCATGGGCGTTAGGATTCGACTCCGGGCCTGATAACCACCGAGGACGGGTCCCTTTTGCTACTGACCGACGCCAGACGGCCGACCTAGGACCGAGAGAGGAGATTGCTATTGTGATCCGCTGGCAGTCTGCCATTACCAACCACTTCTGTGGTAAAGGACCCGGCAGACGTTCTATGCATCGTCTATCACATCGAGCAACCACAACAGCAGAAACCCGAAACCGGATATTCCGCATCTCCGCGCCTGATATGCACCAAATCCGAGCTTACAAATGGATAACAGCAGCTACGGAGGGGGCAAGCGGGCAAGCGTCGCACCGCAGGACCGGATGCATGAGAACCGGTGGTGGTGCCACGAACACGATACGACCGACACAGCCTGGTCCTTCGTATGCGATATACATCCGTCCTCACGGCTCCGTGTTGTCGAGATTCCCCTCAACAGCCCCCTGGAGCTGCTGCAACGCTTCTTGATACGTCCTCTTCCTATCCCATGTCACGTCACGCTCCTTCAACTCGACTCTCACGACTTTTGTCCCCCGCGCCCTCTTCACGCTGCCCCCTTTGGCGATTTGATTCCAGAACCACCCCGCCTCATTCTTCGCAACCAATGTCATTGCCTGGCCTTCTTTACCCGCACGCGCAGTTCGTCCTACCCGATGCACGTAGCTGACGATGCTACTGGGCATATCATAGTTGACAACGTGGGTGATATCTGGTATGTCAAGGCCGCGCGAAGCTGCGTCGGAGGCGATTAGAATTTTGATTTCGCCAGCTGTGAATGAGCGAAGAAGCTTCTGAGACTGCTTCGACGTTGCCCCAGGGGTCATGGCTTTGATGAAGGGCCGTAGGGGAGGTTCAAGGACAGAGAGGAGATGTGCGAGGCGCGACGCGTTTTCGTTGCTCTTGACAAAGACGAGGATACGGCTTTGATCGTGAGTCAAGGCTGACGTGTAGTCGGGTTTGGAGCTTGGTTCGGCTTCTGAGTCCTCTCCCGATGAGGAGTGTTCTGAACCCGAATCGGTCTTCTCTTCGATTGGGTGGTTTAGAGTGAATATGTGACGCAAAAAGATGAAGAGGAGGTATAATGGTTTTTTGGACCCGTCACCCACAGGGATCCCATACTCAGCAAGGGTGGTAGGGAGCTCGTAAATCTCACCGTCCGGCGCTGACGGCTGTTTTTCTATATAGTCTTCGACGACAACAAGCCGAGGCCGCCTTAGACGCAGGGTCCCCAGTTTAGTCAGGTCCTTCTTCATCGTGGCACTGAGGACAACCTTCGTAATCCGCCTGCTATCAGGCAGGGCAGGAGGCCAGTCTGAGTTTTGTCTTTGCTTTCTTAGGCGCTCTTGGGTGTCCATAAAATCCTCTGGTGTGTCATCATGCAAAGCATCCATGAGGATAGTCGCCCAGCCTTGGAAATTCTGCGCGATGAGCTGATCGGCCTCATCAATGATAAGCCACCTGAGAGAACGTAAAAGAAATCCAGTAGTAGACTCAATATGCTCCACAAGACGTCCGGGGGTGCATATGAGAATATCAACTCCGGAATCATACTGAGGAACGTGGTCTTGGGGGACATTTGCAAGATCTTCGAATATCCCTCCGCGACTGCCTAAAGCGCTTCTCATCCGCAGGGAGGCTTTATCGTGTAGCTTCCTTGCTCTTCGGGGGTCATATCGAGCCCTGACCTTCACTAGTTGCTTCTGCTCAGTTGCGAAAGGAACACTGCCTAGTGCGGTCCCGATTTTCAGCCTTGTGCCCTCACAGAGCTCTTCCGCCACTTTCAATGCCTGGTCCACAAGCTGCCTGGTGGGAACCACGATAATGGCGGAGAGCGTTGTTACGGCTTGATCTTTCAGACCCTCAATTATGGGAAGAAGGTAGGCGAGCGTCTTGCCCGAGCCCGTCCTAGCGGAAACGCATATGTCGCCTAGATATTGCCCATAACCGGAACGCAGCATGGGAAGAAGTACGGCCTGTACAGCCAACGCATCTTTGAAGCCCTGCTTTTCCAATTTCTTCAAAAAGCCGGGATGGATACCGAGTTCGCTGAAGGGTCTTGTCTGGGACGATTCAATTGTAGTAGGTTGAGCTAGCCAAGAAGGTAACGCGGAGAAAGTAGGCTGGTATGGGACGTCGGCTACCGGTTCAGGCTGGGGAATTGGAACCAGGTCTGTTCCTTGTCAGCACGTTCCCCACGTCCAGGAAGACTTTGACTAACCATGAAGTTTTTCTGCAGGTGTATCTTCCTTGCTGTTTTCCACAGAATGCTGCTCTTCTGTAGCTCGTATCGCCTCGGCCCTCTGAGAAGAGCGCTCGAATTTGGATAGAATGGCCTTGTGCTTCTTCGGCGTCACTTGCTCTTCCACCTGTACCTCGTCGTGCACAGCCGACTCTCGTCTCCGCTTCTTTGCTTTCTTAGGCTTCTTGATACTCTCCTGGTTCCCTTGTGCATGGGCGCTGACTGTCTCTTCTTGCTCGTCTTCTTGCGACTCCAGAGGCGGAGCAGGTCGGCCGCTCGACTTAGGCTTGGGCTTCTCGTCTTTGCGTTGGGGAGGTTCAGGCGAGTCGATCCTAGGTTGGGGTGCCTCTACGGGGTATGAGACGAGGGCTTCGGGCCGTGCCTTAACCGCCGGTTTGGCAGGCGGCACCCATCTCGCATATAGTGGGCTAGGCATGGTTGTATGGGGTTGTTGGTGGTGCTCCGCTGGAGTTCGAGAAATTCATAAGAACATGCCAAGAGTTCGCGGACCCTCGACCGCGGACCCCTGTCGGGAAATGACGCGGGGAGCTCCATCATCCCTCTTCGCATCGCATCTCCAGTCCTACAATGCTTAGCGTTTGGTATGCAGTTCCAAAGGGCAGCCGTAGGCGCTTTTCAAAATGCCCTACAACATCGCGTAAGTTGTTCGTATGCCTTCTTTTCCAGACGAAACTGAGCAGAATACAGCATGATCAGTGACTTCTTCTTTCCACAACCTGGTACGCCAAATATATCCATTTGACATTCCAAGCTCATGAAGTGTAGGAGGAGTCGAGAGTCATATATACCAGCTATCAAGCGTGAGTATTGTTCTAAGCACCTGTTTCCTGAGCTCCATGTGCGGCGCTAACCCTCCGCCAGAAACTCATTGATCGAGGCCATAAAGTCATTGTCATTACCCACGCATACGCTGGCCGGACAGGTGTTCGATATCTCACCAATGGCCTTAAAGTCTACCATGTACCCTTTTTCGTCGTATATCGCGAGACCACCTTTCCCACCGTCTTCTCCTTCTTCCCCTTGTTCCGGAACATTGTCATTCGGGAACAAATCGAGATTGTTCATGGCCATGCTAGCCTGAGCAACCTGTGCCATGAGGGTATTCTACATGCGCGGACAATGGGATTAAGGACTGTCTTCACGGACCACAGCCTTTTCGGGTTTGCGGATGCTGGAAGTATACTTACGAACAAGCTCCTGAAGTTTACGTTGAGCGATGTGGACCACTGCATATGCGTCAGTCATACTTGGTAAGTGATGACATGAAATGTAGAGACTTTGCTGATCGTGCATAGCAAGGAAAACACAGTTCTACGAGCGTCCTTGGATCCCCTAATGGTCTCCGTCATTCCCAACGCCGTGGTAGCTGAGAATTTTCGACCCTTGGCGTACACCCACGACTCGCACCACCGTGTAGCCGAAAGGCCACGCCTAGGTCCGGATGACACCATAACGATCGTAGTCATATCTCGCCTATTCTATAACAAAGGCACCGACCTGCTCATTGCGGCGATACCTCGAATCCTGGCGGCTCACCCCAATGTCCGATTCATCATTGCCGGAAGCGGACCGAAGGCCATTGATCTGGAGCAAATGATTGAGCGGAATGTCCTTCAGGACCGAGTGTTACTCTTGGGACCTGTGCGCCATGAAGAGGTTAGGGACGTCATGGTTCAAGGCCACATCTATCTGCACCCTTCGCTGACGGAAGCATTTGGGACCGTCATAGTGGAGGCTGCTTCTTGTGGATTGTACGTGGTGTGTACTCGCGTTGGCGGGATCCCCGAGGTGCTTCCTGGGCATATGACAGAGTTTGCAAAGCCCGAAGAAGACGATATTGTAGCAGCTACCGGACGTGCAATCGCAGCGTTAAGGGCGGGAAAGGTCCGCACTGAGCTCTTCCACAACCAAGTCAAACAGATGTATTCGTGGACGGACGTGGCGGAACGTACAGAAAGAGTCTATGACGGCATCAGTGGAGTGTTAAGCCACGATGAATTCTACCAGGGTGCCGGGGCAGGTGGGGCTTGGAGCGCGACACGTGGGCGTGCCGGAGTCCAGAGCTTTGCTCTGATCGAAAGACTGAAGCGTTACTACGGCTGCGGCATTTGGGCAGGGAAGTTATTCTGCTTGTGCGCAATCATCGACTACCTGCTTTTCGTCTTTCTGGAAATCTTTGCGCCAAGATCACGCATCGATATCGCGCGGAATTGGCCGAAGAAGGATCCCAAGGAGGGCAAAGAACGCGAAGTCATTTCCAAAGACGCCTTAGGAAGAAAGCGAAGCTCGAAGCATCGACGCGATAAACGAGATATTCGAAGCGAGGGCTAAATCTGACCTGAGGATGCGATATCATGGGGCCTTCAATGCGACGAGGAGCTCCATGTTTGGCAGATAGAGCGGGGAGTCAAGCAAGAGGGGGTTGTTCTCTGCGAGGCCAAATATATCACCGTACCCGAAATGTCATCAGCATCGACTTGGTGGAAGTCATTCCCGCCGAACATGGATTAGATCCCTCACTGCAGGAGACTTCTTACCGTACCTTCTCTCTATCGCTTCCAAGGACACATGGCATCCAATTTGGGCCAGTCGCCGGGTAAACTTCCGGAGATATTGAACGCGAAGGGAGAAGTCATGACTTGAGCAGCTCAACACACTGATATACAACAGTAGTACAGTACGTACTACCTGATGGCACTATTCGACTGAATTTCAGGAGCGCTTGGGATGCGATCGACGCACACCGAGTGGCTAGTCGTCCGAGGCCACATCAGAAACATCCTATGATTCCTACTGTGGTGTCCGTCCTCCACTACAGAGTAGTCTGTCTCTGGACCTCCATCTCAAAGCGCCCGGGCCGTGAAACACGCAGCCGAGATCAGTTGCCAATCATAGGCGGGCTCGTAGCCGCCGAAGGCAGGCTATTGGTTCCACACAGTCAGACCAACATGGAGAATTTGCCGTCATTTCGCACCTGGTTGCCCGGTCTAAAATAAGGTTAATTAATGATGATGCCTGCAGCATTTCCCCTTGCGGCAGGTAATTATGCGTCTTTTTTTCCGACGTGCATGGGGGCACTGGAGCTGGTCGTACCGGCGGCTCTGGACCTGGGCAACATAGAGGATGGGGACGATTGTTGGAGCAAAGTGTTGGTTTGTGTCTCCATTCAAGTCGGTTGAGGGGTAATGGAGAAAGCACCATTTGGCGAACGGTCTCACAAAAGTCGGGGAAGACTTCCACCATCACATAGTGCACGGGATGACACACTTCCATCGCTACGCCACCGATTGGGGAATCCGCATGCGCACAGAGAGCACACCGCTCCCTCGTTTAGCAAGGAATACCCTCAAGTTCTCACTCTTACCGTCTCTCGGAAGGTTCCCGATCCGTCGTCAGCACTCTGGTAGGATATATCGAAAGTCTATGATGGAGACTATTCGTAGCCCTGAACCTGAACCGCAACCTTAATTGCCCCCAAAATAACTCGATCTAGACGCGCCATCTCGCGCGGCAGCTTTTCCTGTTCCGGCTAGTCGATCCCGCTCGAAGAGTTGATGGTACCACGCGGCTCGGGAGCTAGTCGAACCAAGGCCAGAGCGCCTAAGCGCACAGACGACGATGAGGGAGAGCCAATCAGTTTCCCTTTCCCTATTTTTGGCTAATCGTGGCGCTAAAACAACACAACGCTCCGAGAGACTCGAGAGAGGCAAGTCGATGGGTCTGTGTGTATATATGGAATGGAAGAGGGCGTTAAGAAGGATGTTTCCCCTCGCATCCTGCCCTCAAGGAAACATCCGGGGTTCTCTATTGTTTCATTTCTCTTTTTGTTTCCGTCTCTCGTCTTTCCTACTACCCTTTCTTTGGAAAAGATCGGAAATCCGCCGCGAGCCTCCTCATAATCCAAAAGCATATAACGAGGAATTTCTGTCTACCCAACCAACAGAAGACTTAGAAAAGCTCTGCATCCTCTCATACGCCATCCCCAGCCCCGTCTTCCTATTCAGGCACAATGATCTTCATCAACACTATCTCAGTCATACTGGCCCTTGCGCCTGCAACCATTTTCGCGGCTCCCACCAAGACTGCGGATTCCATAACAGATGTCCTCGCAAGACGTGGGCTCGCCGCCAATGCCATCAAACTCCTGGAAGATGGTGTCTGTGATCTATCGAATGTCAAAATGCCCATTGGTATGTTACTCCCAGCACGACAGGTTTCTCTCCACTTACACGTGCTGCAGCACCAACACCTCTCCCCGAACCAGCACCTGGCCTCCAGATTGCCCACGTAGCCTTCGGCCAGGGTACTCAAAATTACACCTGCAAAACCGCTGCTCCGACCGAGACTCCCGTCGCAGTCGGCGCCAAGGCCCAACTCTTCAACGTAACCTGTCAAGCCGTGCGGGCTCCAGCAGTCCTGGCAGACATTCCGGCTCTCGCTCTCGGGCACGCCGTCCCCGCCAACGACGTCTCTCAGCGTCTTCTCTCCGGCCATCACATATTCACTGCCGCCGGGGTCCCGCTCTTCGATCTCAATACCGAGCAGCATAAGTACGGTTACGTGCAGGCGAAGAAGGCGGGCGCGTCAGACCCGCCTGCTGATGCCCCCAAGGGCTTCAATGGTCTTGGAAGCGTGGCGTGGTTGAAGTTGACGGCTGTGGAAGGTGACTACAAGGAGGTCTATCGGATTCATACTGCGGGTGGGATGCCACCGAAGACTTGCGAGGGTCTCCAGGGGAATTTCGAGGTGGAATACTCGGCGCTCTATTATTTCTGGAAATAGATGCGGTCTGGTGATGGCAATGGCGATGATGACTGGGTTGTTGAGCGGGGAGCATACCGTTTGAGAGACAACAAGGGAAGGGTTGGTTGTAACACTGTACAGTGCATTCTCTGGCGTTTGTCTTATTGTTTGATTTTTGTTGTGGCTGGTTTTCTTTCCATGCCAGGCCTGGGTGTGTGCGGTCCCTCGATGAAAAGAGTGAGCTGGCAACGAGAAGCAGCCTTTGATATCCATGACAGCTATAGCATCGTAAATCGAATATTAATATCGCTAAACAGACTGGAGAATCCTCCCTTGTGATTGGAAAGCCGCTGCTCCAGCACTGAAATGAGAAAGTAACCGGCGCTCAGTGACGCCTCCATAGCCTCCGAATCCCTTGGAGAAGCGCCATAATGATCACGCTCGCAGTTCCAGCAACAGAGCAAAACGTTAGAACCGTACATCATACCCCCCTATCCCTGGAGAGGTCCAGCTTCGTCGCCGACCCCAGCAGCAGCCCCTGCTCCATGTCCGGAACCTCCTCCAGCGGCAGTTCCTCCACCTACATGCATGGCCTGGCCTGCAGGCACGACCATGGCCCCCATTCCCGATCCCGAGGCATCACTCCACAACATATAAAACACCAGCAGGTGTAGGCCTAAACAATACACGGCAAACAGATTCCTGCTCGTCCGCGTCGCCAGCACAAGCCTCGTCACGCGGAATACCACCCGCTCAAAGACGGACATCCGTTTCAACGCCCTCGCAGACTCACGACCCCGAAACGCCGCAAACGGAGACAAGTTGCTTTCGTAGGCGGAGCGGTAGCGATCCATCGTTAGCCCAGAACTTGTATCTGGCGCGATTTGTATCGTGGACGGGTTGGTATTACTATTATTGCTAGAGGCAGCTGCATACGCCGATGTTCCAGTTGCACGGTTATAGCTTGAGACATATCTCGTCTTCTCATAAAGATCGAGGTTGTCCTTCTGCAAGGCGGAGATCTCGGAGCGGAGAGAAGTGACGGTTTGGTAGGTCTTCTGGAGCTCATGTTCCAGCTCTGCATTACGCTTCTTGAAACGGTCGCGTTGGGCCGTTATCATGGGCAGGATGCCCTGGGGCCCGCCTGGGGCTCCCGAATCGCCTGCACGTAGGGATGCGAGGGTTGGGTTGGAGGACGAGTACGTGGGATCGAAGCCGGAGATAATGGAGGAGGTCGGGGAGGTAGCGCGCCCGCCACGGCGGGTGCCCGCGAAGGAGGATTGAGGGTATCGGGAAGTGTATGTTCCAGCTACGGACATGGCTGAGGAGTCGAAAGCGTTGGAAGCTTCCTGTTGCACCTTCTCAAGGTCCGCTTCTAGAGTTTCGTTCAGGTTTCTAGATTTTTCAAGTTCCATGTTTGTGGAGGAGAGCTCTTCCTGAAGGGCCTCCAGGCGGCTCTGGAGGTCTTGGTGGGAGACACGGAGAACAGTGAGCTCGTTGCTGAGCTTTTTGTTGCGAGCTAGGAGAAGTTGTTCGAGGGTTTCGCCTTTGCCTTTGCTTGCGGGGCCGTTCTGTGAGAGAGCCTCTTCGGTAGTCTCATCGTCATCGTCGCCAGTTGCAAATTCGATGGACTGCGAGACATTAGCCACGCGTGGTTATAGATCCTGCTACTTCATCATATGCCTACCTTGAGAACTTCCAGTTCCTGCTTCACGTTGTCATAGTCACTCCACTTCTGCACCTTATCTCGGAGGGCTTCCTTTTCGCTCTTCAACGACTTGATCTCCCGCTCCAGACTGCGAGTCTCGGTTTCTAGACGTGTGCGCTCCCGCTCCTTTTCAAATCTAGCGGTTTCGAGTTTACGTAGGAGGGATGAGTTCTCGGACCGTAATCGGAGGAAGGCCGGGTCGTCTTCCACATGAACTTGCTCCTTGACCTGCGCTGATGCAGACTGAGCCAACTCCAGTCGTAATTGTTCGTTTCTCGCCTCAACTTCGGCCAGACGGTGGCTTGTCCTCTCCAACTCCGAACTCACAATCTCGAGCTCTGCGGCTGTGGCTCCTCGACTGGTATCCCCTTCGGCTTCTTCTCCGCGGCCTAGTCTCTGCGAAACCTCGTAGCTCGCCTTTAACTCTTTCAGCAGTTTGTCCTGGCTTTCCACTTTCTCTTCTAGTGCCTTCTCCTTGGCCTCCCAGTTGTCTTGTTTCTCCGTGAGAACCGCTGACCACGAAGCCTCCACCTCTTTGATCTTGGAGTCCCGCGTATCCTCCAAGGATTTGCGAGCTGTGCGCTCCTCTTCCAGCTTCTTCTCCGCTTGTTCTAACTGCGCTGTTAGGTTGGCCACCGTCTTCTGTAGATGCTGATTCTCGGAAGTCAGCTTCGGGAGGGTCTCCTCAGCGGTTACAAGGGAGTCGACAGAGGCTTCTAGTAGCGGATATGGATCGGGAGCTTCGGCCAGAGGCGAGTACAGCTGAAAGAAGGCCGCCTGGACCGTCTTCGACTGGTTGGAGATCACGTCAATGAAACTTTGGTAGGCTACACATGTCAGTTGACCCCATACCAGGTAGCCAGGAGCAGCCACGTACCCTTCAGGAGACCCTTGATGTCGTTCAATTTGCTTGCATCATCCAGTTTCCGGAAGTCTTTCGTCTTCTGCGCGAGGTCCTTCCGCTGCGTAAGTGCATCTCGCTGATGCGTGACGATGTCCGAGGCAACAGTGTCGAGTTGGGGGATGAGGGATGTGAGATCGATATCTAGAAACAGTCAGCCGAGCTTCCTCTGCGAGGATTGTATAGCGCACTTCTCCACGCCCCTATGGCAGTCTGGAACTTGTTGTCCGCTGCTGCATCTCCATGTGCTGTTGCTCCCTCGGCCTGGTGTGTATCGTCCTCCACGTCGACGCCTCCCTCCATTGTGTACTTGTCCGTTTACAATCCTGTGGAAGTCCACTTCAGCCGGCGAATGTCGATGTTCTTTAGGTCTCATACGTGTTTTGGAACGAGGGCCAAGGATTGAGGGTTCTCGTTGACAGCTTTCACGAGGATCGGAGGTGATGCGGCGCACGGGCACTGCCGATTGGTGGGATGCGGGACACCCCAGCCTCAAGCTTCCATGCTTCTCCAGCTTGAAGCAGCACCCTCCTCCTCCCAGCGGTCTCCTCTCCGCAATGGAGACGCCGGTCCAGTTTTCGTAGTCTGTCATGGCTATGATGGATTGGAACCTTGACTACCACCATGGCAGAAACACCCTCAGAGGCGCGATTACCCACGCGCCCTCCTCTCGAAGACGGCGCATACATCATTCGAAAGCTTGCTGCAGACCTGCCGCTATCTGCTGATGGAGAAAGTGCAAGTGTGCACATCACATGTATAGAAGTTTGGAGTATGCATTCTCTATGCCCCAACTGGACCTGTTTCTTGGTTGGTCGTCTTGATAGCTAACTAAGCTCGTAGATGGGAACCTATATGTCGGAACCTCCGCTGCAGAAATAGTCCACTTCGTTCTACTACCTCCCGAGCCCGGCGATACTTCCGGAGAACCTACTGCCATACTTGCTTCACGACAAGAGCCTCCCCATACCAATGCCAATGGCCCTGGCGTCCAGCAAATCCTCCTGCTACCCAGTGTGAACAAAGCTCTGATTCTTTGCAACAACACCCTATCATTCTACACTCTTCCGGAACTTACCCTAGACTCTACGGCCAAACCGCTTACATGTTCATGGGTCGGAGGTGTGGATCTCAATATCGAGGACGACGATGGAAGCGAAGGAGTTATAGTTATGTTAGGTTTGAAAAGCAAGTTGCGGTTGATAAAGATATCCGAAGATGCCCGGCCACTGAGTCTACGGACCATAGAGTATGGCGGCTGTTTGGCGTCAGTACGCCGTGACAATTTTTCCTGTGCCGCGGATGGACACTCCTATGCGTTACTCGACCTCGAGCGCCAACAAAAGATCGGCCTCTTTCCTATATCTTCCCTGGACCCCGAAGCTGGCGATGTGGGTGGAGCGGCAGAAGATATAGCCACATCTCAACACACGGTTTCCAGGAGTGTGTCTTCCGCAAGCGTCCCTCCTGGTCCCCCGACGGGCGATCGCGGCCATGCACGAAGTTCCAGCTTAGGAATATTTGGTGCTGCTGCTCCTGGCGCGCGTACCGAGAGTCCCCGTCCGGGGCAAAGATATGGCTTTGACATTCCCGAGTCATTGTCCAGGACAGTATCTCCTGCTCCCGGCCGTTCTCCGTCCCGAACTAGAGACACGCATCAACATCCAGAGAGGACTTCAAGCTTATCAAGAGCGAGCACACCCGCTGTCGATAAGCCTCTTCCAGAAGCTCCAGAGCAAGCGAATCAATCGCAGAGTGATGTTTCTCCCTCACGGAATTTCATACCCTTGAAACCGCTAATTGCATCACCATCGCCGAATGAATTCCTCCTCACTGTCGGTACTACGCCTTCGGATCCGGGTGTTGGTATGTTCGTCAATTTAGACGGGGACATGTGTCGCGGGAGCATCCAGTTCAGCAGCTACCCGGAAGCTCTACTCGTTGATGGTAAGGGTATTGACTTGTCTACTTCTGTAGGCCCGGATATGGGTGCGGAAGAGGGATACGTTCTGGCTGTTGTCTGCCGCAATGAAGAGGACAAAACGCTCTATGGAGTAGAGATACAACGATGGGATGTTGATGCAGGTGAAGGCGAGGCTTCAAAGGAGTGGTTAAACTTGCAGGTGCTCGGGAACACAGGGTCGCAAACTGCCGAAGTAACGTCAACACCCTTGGGCATGCGAACTGTTGTTGAGTCCAGTGCGCTGGTCCTGCGAGAAGTTGGTGAGAAACTCTCTGTGAAGAATCTCCAGTTGCATCCATCATCACAGAACGCAGCACCGACAGAGGATGCGAGAAGGACGCGAGAGCAAGAGAAAGGCGATGTAGAGTTCACGGAACGCTTGTCGAAGGTCGAGACAAAAATGGTGTTATGGAGTGGTAATACTATCTGGTGGACAGTCCGAAATCCCCTCGTTGTTCGCCTGGACTCGCGTTTACAGCAAGCGCAATCGACGCCCACGGGGGATGGAATACGTATTCAACCGGTGAGAAGAGATATAGAGACTGTGCTCGGCGATATACGTGGTCAGGAGCCGCGCAGTGAAGCGGAATACCTCAGTCTCATCTACATTCGCCAGAAGGGTTCCATCTTGCTCTTTATGGATCTCATCCTTCGAAGCAGTACCAACATAATCATTTTCGAAAACGAAAAACGGATCACTGAGCAGGCTCTGATTGATGGGGAGATTGATCCCCGAGTCATCCTTTCGCTATTGCCGATGCTCAATGAAGAAGTTGTACAAGGCCCGGATGGCATACAGATATCTGGTGGAATTGTCACCTTGGTGGAACAATTCCTGCAGCAGACCGATCTTTCAGCACTCCCGACAACTGTGAACGGGCCATTCGGAGATAACATTCTTCATCTTGTCAAGAGATATCTCCAATTCTGGAAGAAGCGGAAGGGCATGGCAAGCGTGACGAACGATCCTTACGTCTTCCGAAGCGTCGATGCTGCTTTGCTCCATATCCTGCTGCTCTTAGACCGAGAGAGCCCAAAGGGTCTAGGAACCCCTGGATCTCTGCGGGCGGAATTGTACGAGTTCGTTGACAACGAGGTGGAGTGTTTCGAACGCGCCGTCGCCCTTCTGGAGCAGTTCAAGCGCCTCTACGTCTTAAGCCGGTTCTATCAGCGCAATAGTGCAGCCTCGGTTAAGGCGTCAAAAGTGTTGGCCACTTGGAAACGCATACTGGAAGGTGAACCAGATGAAGGTGGAGAGTTTGTGGATGGTGAGACCGAGCTGCGGAAGTACCTAAGCAGGATCAGGGATCAGTCGGTCGTTGAGGACTACGGCTCCTGGCTCGCGAACCGGAACCCAAAGCTGGGGGTCCAAATCTTTGCAGACGACCATGGCCGCGTCAAGTTCAGCCCAGGACGTGCTGTAAGCCTGCTACGGGAACGAGCCCCCGCAGCTGTCAAAGAGTATCTGGAGTACCTCGTGTTCGGAAAGAAGGTAGGGCACCGAATACCCTTGGATAAATCAGGCTGACGTCGGAAGCATTTCCAATACGTGAGTGAGCTGATAGCATTCTATCTTGACATTGTGGTCAACGAGCTGGAAAGCTCACCTGAGTCCAAAGACATTCTTCTCCAGACATATGAGACCTACCGAGCTCTTGAGCCGCCAAAGCCTACATATCGCCAGTTCATTACCGACAATGCGCTTGATGCGGAGTGGTGGAATAGTAGATTGCGTCTCCTGCAGCTTCTCGGAGGTAACCAGTCAGCGACAGCCTCGTATGATGTCTCCACCATCCTCCACCGACTAGAGCCATACGAGCAGGAGCTGGTGCCTGAAATGATCATCCTGAACGGACGGCAGGGGCGCCATCAGGAAGCCATACGTTTACTCGCCCGAAACCTCGAAGATTTCGACACTGCCATCAACTATTGTCTGCTGGGGGGATCTAGTATATTTCGTCCCCCGGGCTACGTCCCCGAAGAAGAGATACCCAGTCGAGACGAACAAGCGAAGCTGTTTGACTTCCTCTTGCAGGAATGTCTACGTCTCGATGACCCGTCACAACGCATCCTACGAACTGGAGAGCTGCTAGAGAGATTCGGTGGATGGTTTGATGTTGCGAAGGTGCTCGAAATCATTCCTGATGAGTGGAATGTGGACATTGTGGGAGCCTTTCTGATCCATGCCCTCAGAAGGCTTGTGCAAGAGAAGGCGGAGACTAGCATATCGAGAGCACTCAATGGTGCCCAAAATTTGCAGATGAGCGTGGACCTTGCAGACAAGGTGGACAAGTCTGGTCCTACTGTTGAAAGGGTCAAATGATGGGGAATGGTTTGTGGGATGGCGTACACATAGCATTAGCGTGGCGTTTGGTACTTGTCTTGGCAGAGAGTTGTACACAGTACTGATGATAGTATTGAACACACGGACTTTGCAGAACATTAGTATGGACAGAGGTGACCTGGCCTAGTGCTTTATTGCGTGGGATCGTAAGCTCGTGGACTATGTGGCATACCCAGATGCTGATGCTGATTGAGAGAGTCTTGGCAAGCCCGCATTAGGTGGTCATTGGAAAGCACCCACACCATCGCAACTATCTACCCCATTGACGCCAAGACTCTCACATCTCAACCACGCGGGAATATCTCTCCCTGAGATTAGTCGCCCTTCGCCTCCTTCTAACCCACGGGACGACCCAGAGCACATAATGCAGCGGCGAATGGTAAGCTCGATGCCAAAATTTTCTGCCGGTGTGGTGGACCGCTCAACTAACATAACCAAGCTCACGAAAGAGGAGGAAGCCTCCACGGGTGAAGAGGTTGAAGTGCGCCGCGAGGACCAGGACAAGATCAACAAGTTTAGCACATTGCATCAGAAAGAGACTCGGTTGGAGGATGAACTGAAGGCGAAGCAGGTGAGCGGCATGGAACTTGCAGCACCCCGTGACCGCTACGAAGGGAGAAGTAGTCGACTAACCTCTGCTCTTCGAACAGAAAGAAAAGGAGGATTTGGAAGAAATATCGATGGAGTTGGAGCTTGTGGATGAGGACGAGAAAGTGCCGTAAGTGAGCCTGTCTCGTGACCTCCATTTGGAATTCTCCCACCCGCCGGATGTTGACATGGACGCTCTCAAACGCAGGTACAAAGTTGGCGATTGCTTCGTTTCACTACCTCAGCCTGAGGTTCTCGAACTACTTTCGGCTGCTTCGGAAAGGATTGATGACGAGGTATCTACGCTGAAGGAGACGCTAGATGGGATCCACGAAGAGATGGAGGGTCTGAAGAAGGTGCTCTATGGACGGTTTGGAAGGAGTATCAATCTTGAAACCTAAGGATCTACTCTCCAGCACGAGCAGGCAACGCCCACGTGGTTATGCGGACCATCCGCATCAAGCTGAATGATTATTGATGTAGTTGGACAGCAGAAACACAGGTTATTCGGGGTAATGATATGTGAACGGCCAAGAGCTCGAGATGCAGAAAGGGTTCCAATAACAATGACAGAATTACAAGCTCTTCAACGACTCAGCAACGGGTTTTCAGAACGCGTGTCATTCCTATTATTGTTTTCGAGTAACTTCCCTCAAACTCCCTCGTCGGAATGTCGCTTTCCTTCGGGTATAACAATTCGACGCAATCCCCGCCGAAGTCGGTGGGCAAGTGGAGAAGATCCCCCGCGGAAGGCTCACAAAGGCTAGCCCGCCGTCTGTCCCGACACTCCCGACGACTACCGCAGACTCCTGGGCAACATCATCATAGGATCCGCACCTCTTACTGCCCGATTAGGGATGGTCTCCTCACACCTTCAATCGACTCTGTTTCCACCTCGGGACTTTTCCGCACAAAAAAGTGACTCAATCGCGGGGGTCCCATAGCCGTTTGCCAATGGATGCTAAGACTCTCCTTCTTTTTCTGGGCTCTTCCGTCATATGTTTGCTGCCATCTATGTCCTCTTCTTCTTTTTTTTTTCTCTTGTCGTTATTATTTCCTGTTCCATGCATGTGGATTGATTGATGGGATTTGACCATGGAGGACCTCGAGAAGACTTACTCGCTTGAGCAGCAACGGCTGGGCAATGAAGACGAACTCAGGGCACCAACGACGCCGTATTCGCTAGTCCGTGGTCAAACTCAAGGTAATTCTCCATCTCCCCTTCTACTCGCCAGGTTACTCGCTAAGCAGTCTTCGCAGACCAAGTATCACAATATCCGGGCCTACAGGTCGAGGATGACGAAATCGACATCCACTTCCAATCCGAGGAAAATGAGATCAAAACAACAGTCTCTGCCACATCCACACCGAGAGAGCTAGCGAATAAACCTGGTGGGACAACACCGACGAGGAAGATAATCCGTTTTGATGACGACGATCCTGCACAACCCAATAACTGGAGTCAAGTGAGCCTCAACCACCACTGCGCTGGATACGAAAGGGAACATTCACTGACATTGCTATAGAAACGGAAACTACTGGCGGTATTCGTGGCTATCATGACAGGTTATCTTCCCCTACCTAGGTATTGGCTTCAAACGAGCGTCACGTGCTAATGCATCATAGTGATGAACTCCACCATTGCAAGTTCACTGGCAGCAGGCGCCACAAGGGAAATATCCCAACATTTTGGAGAGACCAACGAGTACCGTCTCATTCTCCCAACAAGTATCTATCTCGTAGGATACACATGCGGGCCCCTTATTTGGGGTCCCCTAAGTGAGACATATGGGCGCAAATGGCCCATGCTTATATCCTTTGCCATGTTCACCATCTTCTCCATTGCATCCGCAGCATCTCCCAACTTCGCTGCCCTCGTGGTTTTCAGATGGCTCGTTGGGGTGGGAGGATCGTGCGCCCTGGCCGTTGTGGGAGGAATCTGTGCCGACGTCTATCATGATCCTCAAGCCCGAGGAAGGAGTATGGCGTACTTCATGGCCGCAACCACATTTGGCCCTATCCTGGGTCCTCCGATCAGCGGCTTCATCGCAAAAGTATCATGGAGCTGGGCATTCTGGATTGGCGCCATCATCGCCGGAGCGACTTGGCCGCTCATGCTTGCATTTCCCGAAACCTATGCACCCATCATCCTGAAGCATCAGGCGCAAAAATTGCGAAACGAGACTGGGGATATGTCCATAGTCGCTCCGATTGAGCTCGAGAAGACCGATATCAATCACATCATCACGACGGTCATCTCCAGGCCCTTCCGCATGATCATCTTCGAGCCCCTTGTCCTATTCACCTGCCTGTATCTCAGCTACGCATGTACGTACACCCATTTCCATTACTGCAAGTTCTGTACAATGACTGATTCCCTTGCCAGATGCCATCTTTTACATCTTCTTCCAATCCTACCCCATCATCTTCACAGGCATATATTCCTTCAACGCCGGCGAAACGGGCCTCACCTTCCTCCCCATCGGCATCGGCGCTGTCATTTCCGCTGGTTTCTACCTTGCCTGGGACGTCATCCTGGGCCGCGCCCAAAAGTCCCAACGGCCGTGGTCCAAGTCCGAGGAAATGCGCCGCCTCCCCCTCGCCTGCATCGCCGGTCCTTTCTTCGTCCTCAGCCTCTTCTGGGCCGGCTGGTCCGCCCGCGCAGACGTCCACTGGATCGTGCCGGTACTTTCGGGTATCCCGTTCGGAATCGGGTATCTGTGCCTCTTCATGGCACTGCTGAACTACCTCGTCGACGCCTATGAAATCTTCGCCGCAAGCGCCATGGCCGCGGCCAGTTTCTCGCGCAGCGCATTCGGCGCCGTCCTGCCCTTCGCCGCACGCCCCATGTACAGGAGTCTCGGGGTCCCGTGGGCGTGCAGTTTACTTGGGTTTCTGAGTGTGGGACTATGTGCCGTCCCTTTTGTGTTTTTGAAGTGGGGGCCGGATATCCGGAGGAGGAGCCGGTTCTGTCAGTACCTGGCGAAGAAGAAGAGGGAGGAGGAGGCGGCGGAGAGGGAGAGGAAGGAGAGTGGCGTGGGATTGAATGGGAACGGGGGAGGGGATGTGGAGGTTCATAGGAGGAGTTTAGAGGCGGGGAAGTGGGCGGACAATTGCTGAGATTTGGATGAAAGAATGTCAAAATGGCTGAAAGGAGGATCGAGCATATGATCGGCATTCGATGGCGTTCGGTTTCTCGATTTGTCGGCATATTATGCATCAACTTGGCGTTAGCATCATTAGCATCAGCATCAGCATACACGGGTACGTGTAATTGGCAGTGGCATCTATCATGTCGGATCAGTGACAAGCACTCACTACGTGTTCTTGCCTGAAGCTCTCCTAACTGTATGGTCCCACAGCTGTCAGCTGGACCTTATTGATGGTGACCTTTTCTCGCTCCAGAGCGTTCCTCAAGGAACAGGCTGTTGATTCATTCAAGACGAACATAGTCCTCTGAAAACCTGACGGATCATCGAAACCGGCCACTCGGGCCTGGAAAGGGGTATCAAATTCATCACTTCACTCCTCCCAAATCCTACAGCTAGGAAGTAGCAGCAGCCTTCAGCCTCCTCCGCTCCTCCTCCCTCTTCGCCTCCACGCTGGCCAAAAACTCCATCCTCCCCAGGTACGCCCCCTTGGTCTTGCCGTGCGCATCCAGCTCTTCCGCAATCCCCTCCTTGTCGACGAACCCGGTCCAGTCCAGACGTGACTTGTCCACCACGTTGAGCTTCTGTGCCTTCTCTGGGCGAGCCGCTCTCGCGGACTCCGCTGCCGGAGTTTCTTCCTGGGTTGCTAGCGCGGTCATCGTGACCATGGTCTTGCGAGGCCAAGTAAGTTGATGTTCGGGCGGAAGAGCACGCACGTATCCGGTAGGATTGGGGTCATATCGAGAGGGCCGGCGAAGCGGGCGGTTGACCTTAGGTCCGCCTGCTGCCGTTTCCGCAGCGTCATCCTGTTCCATTGGCTCGCCATCGGGCAGACCGTCGTCTGCAGATGGTTCCGCCTCCTTCCAGCCATCTGACAGATATTGCTCGAGCGAGCTCCGAGGGACCTGCTTCTCCTCCGTGGTACGTTGGCCAGCAAATGTGTAGACCTTCCGAATGGAGACAAGGTCCGTCTCGATATCCGCTTGCGCCGTCTTCGACACCCCGGCCATCTTGTCCGCTGCAGCGCCAACATTCTCCTTGTCCTGCTCCACATACGACGGCGCGGGTCTCAAGGGCGCGGCGCTCATCTGCGCCCACAGCGCATCGACATTGATCGTCGCGCCCTCAATCCCGGCGAGAGGTTTCCTCTCCTTCTTTTCCACTCTCCTCTGCGCCCTCGTCTTAATAAAGCCACCCTCACCGCCCTCCTCATCCTCGGATAACAGCAGGTCCTCGTCCTCGTCGGCCTCGTCCCCTTTCCCCTTCTTCCCCTTCTTCTTCCGTCTCTTCCTCGCCGCCTGGATCGTCACCTCATCACCCGAAGCTAGCTCCTCGTCCTCGGCCACAGCCTTGCGCTTTTTTCCGCGCTGTGTCTTCTTCACGGCTGCTGCATGGCCGTTTCCCTCCTCGCCGGAGGCGCTAGATTCCTCGTCGCTGGGGGCGCTCTCGGCGGCGGCGGGATTGAAGTCTTCGTCGGAGGATTCGTGATATTGCGAGTCTTCGGGGTCGTCGTGGGGGTCTTGCATCCTCCTCTTAATATGCCTGCGGAATGAAAATGTAATCTGGAAGGTGTGGTGCCCTCGTCGCTGGTTTTGGTGGGTTTCAGTGTGGAGTGTTGGAGTGGAAAGTCGCGCCAAGACATGTATGTATCTTGGAAGTTCGCGGGAGTTTTGGTGTTAAGGTGTGGGTTAGTAAGCATATAGGGCAGAATCCTAGAGGTGATCACTTTCTATGTGGAACCACGCATCGCACCCAGTCATCCACCTGTTTTCATGTTGCTTCCATCGGTGCGACCTTGAAGCGTCTCTTCAATGGATTGTTATCAATGGAACGATTCAGTGTTAGCATCTTCATTAGAGTCACGTGACATCCCCTACGCCCCTACTTAACTAAAAACGAATACGCTCTGACGGGCAATATTCACTTTACATACTACGTTTTATGTATATAAGAAATTGGATATGCTATATATACACGAGCATCCTCGAGGTGGAGCTGTGCCTTTCCGAAAAGCGTCCGCTAATCAACGCAAGTCACGCCGGCACCAATCAGTTGATCATGATCATGGGAAGTGCATGATAACAATTCACCGTCAGTAACCGAGTATGTACGAGGACCTATTTGGGCTTCCAAGTTCGTATATAAGTTTATTTCTGGCCATGATCTCTTCGTGTTATGGACGTCTTACTCCTCCAGAGGTCGAGACAAAAGCCTCCAGCAACAAAGAGTCCAGCCCAGCCCTCGCAGCGCCAAAAACAACGTGTCTCTTCCAAGGGCTGAAATAGTGATGATGCCAGCCTGGAATCCACACCAATGATCCACGTACATTACCACACCGCCGGACTCGGACTGGTAAACTCCGGTGGCTTCTTTATTCCCTTTCCCTTTCCGCGTCTCGTCTTTCCTGGGCAGAATGATGAAAAAGAAAGCTTCTCCTTCGGCTTTTCCCACGGCCAGTGAGCCGCCAGAAATGCCACAGAGTTACGCAATCCTCTGTCCAGGGGAAAGCGAGCCGTGGCCTCCTTGCACCACTCGTGGATCATCCGTCTCGCAGTGCCGCAGGGCGGCGCCATGGCAAAGCGCATTGAAAAAGCCCAAAGGGAAAGGGGCTCGAAAGTCGCATATGTCACCGACAAGGCTTAGGGCTAGAACGCGTGTACGACGATGGACGAATCCAGTGGCATGGCGTGGCGAACGCTGTCTAGCGAGTGGCTTTTGTCGAACGCAGCTGAAGAGTGCCGCCAGCCCTATGCGCCATGTGGCGGGCTAGGGTGAGCGAGCGCGCTGGGAAAACCACTGACCAGGAAAAGAGGCACGGGCTAGTCTCGAGGCTAGCAGGCGAGGCCTCAGGCCATGCAGGTGGTAGAAGTAGGTGCTACTAGCTAGTCGTGGCGGACGGACGTGGATGGAGATATATAGTGATGAAAAGCCGGTGAAGGCTTCGACGATCCTGAATCGAGTGGACGAGACTGGGCGGAATTGTGAATGATGAGACGGGAATAATTTGTTGAATTTTTCTCTTTCCTCTGCGCTTCCCCTTTCGGGATTGCTCAAGGCGATTGTCCATTAAGAATACGAATATGGTGATCACTATGCCTGAGTACGTCCTTCGTGTCAATGTCGTCCGCGGTAGCGAGGCCCAGAACGCGTCTGCACCCCATTCCTCCATTCGCTAACAAAGGAAAAAGGTTAAAAGGAAAGAAACAAAAAAAGTTCGTCTGTGAAATGGGTATATACGCTGTGAAGACTTTGGTTCCCATCAACCAATCACCCAACGCCGGTCTCATGCACTTTTGGACAGCAGCACTCGTGCGTGGCCATGCTGCATGCAGGAATAAAAAAGCAAAATACAGGATATCGCGATGATGCCACGCCATGTGCAAACCGCCCCCTCTGCTCCGTCTTGATGGTGTGAATTGTGCAAGTCGTGCTGTCGGCACAAGGCCACGAACGGTCCTACTTCCGGAAAATGGCGATGAAGCTCTTGCGCTTCCCAATCCTCGGGGTGTTGCCATCTCCGGGGAGCAGGGTGGTGGTTGAGCCCGACGTGTCCTTTAGATATTTGGAGCCTGTGTGCTTCAAAGCCTTCTTCTGTGCAAAAGTGTCGTCGCTTTGCAAAGGGGCGAGTGAATCTTTGCCCTCGTCATTCATGGCGACACCAGAGTCCAGTGGTCCCGGGCTAGGAGGGGGTGGGGTAGTGACTTTCCCTCCTGCTCCAACTGCCTGTGAACTGGACCGGGAAAGTTGCATGCTGCTCGTCGCCTTGCCGAGCCCGGAGCGTTTTGAGCTCTTGGTGAGGGCCCGCTTCAAGCCCGAGTTCTCCTCGGCGTGTTGTCGCTCTAGGCGCTCGACGTCGCCGAGGATGGTCATTCCATTGATGGCCAGATTCTCCTCGGCGATGGGGATGAATTTGACGATGCCGCGTTCGGCCTGGACTCCGATGGATTCGAACATGAAGGATTGGATCAAAGCGGCGTTCCGCTTGTTTGTGGTGGGCTGCAGCTGAATGGGGAGGGCGGAGATGCTAAGGACATAGGTGGGTTCGAAGGAGCCGCCAAGGAGAAGGCAGGCGGAGTGATTTACGGTGATCATGATGGAGGATTCGGGACGTTGGTAACGTTGGGAGAGGTGGTGGGAGAGATCGGTTACCAGGGTGTATTCATCCTTGATCTGTGGATGGCGAGGTCAGCGGGGAGCGCTAGGGGACGAGGTGATGTGCAGTGCCATGGCGTGGAGTACCTTGGTAATCTCCACTCTCCAACGGGCGACGTGCAGGGATGGGTGACTATGCATAGCATCAGGGAACAGCAATACGTACAATGACATTTGTCCTGAGGTCTGCGACGATGGGGGCATCTCTGACGACGCGGTCGCGAGCAGAGGAAGTGGCATCGTCCTTGTATGCGAATTGCTCTTCGAAGTACCTGTGGCGTTGGCGGGTGCTGGGACGGGCGGCTTTGCGTTCCGCGGAGGAGGTCGGGTTAGGGTAGGCGGATTGCATATCTGGCACCTCGTCCTCATGGTTGGGGACTTTTGGAGAGGCGGGGGAGGATTCAAAGGAAAAAGTGGAACGGGCGGGGGAGAGACGGTCGTTTGCTGTTTCGGGAGCTAACAGGGTGGCTCCTGCAGGTTTTGGGAAGGCATTGGCGGCCGAGTTTGTGGATGCATTCGACGAACGTGACATGGTGGTGACGGAGGAGCCGTGGGTAGAGTGTGGCATGCTGGTGAGGGGAGGTCTGAGAGAGGAAGGTTGGTGAAGCGGTGAGAGTTCCTTGAGAGCGAGCGAGTGCGGTGGGAGGGATAGATATGTACTGTGCAGATAGTAGACTAGGACCGTATGCGATGTCTGTCAAGTCCGAAGAGGGCTAGGTGGGGGGCTTTGCAACAACAGTACGGAGTAGCGCGGACCACAAAGCAGGGTCTTGGGGAACCCGTGGACGGACCAAGCTTAAAGCAGAAGGATGGGGCCGACTGGTTCTACCTGAGTAGGCAGCTGGCGGGGGGCGTGTGACGGGTTGGGTGGTGAGTGGTGAGGAAAGGGAGGAATGTGGGAGGGAGGCAGTGCCGGCGGACGAGAGCAGGTTATTATATGGAGGATATTATTGTGTGCAGTACACAGGAACAGGAACAGGAACAGGATCTATGGCTAGTAGTATGTCGATATGTATGGTCGAGGCGCCGGCAGCAAACGGGGAGGCGGCGCCAGTGGCAGCTTTGACGGTGTGCCAGGGAACGGACAGGTGGACAGGTGGACAGGGCAGGATGCCATTATTGTTGGTTATGGGCGAGCGCGTCTGGGACGTCTGGGAGTCTGGGACGTCTGGGAGGCCTGGGGCTTGACGCCTCCCCATGGTGTTGCCAGCTGGCAGTTGGTGGCAGTCGGCGGCTCTCACGAGCAACGAGTTGATCAAGGATGGCAAGCCGCGGCGCAGCTGGGGGGAGCTGACGGCGTCGTGAGTCGTGAAGGACTGGAAAATGCCCAGGTGGTGGAGAGGCATGAGAGAGACTGAAGGCTGAGAGAGGTCAATAATGGTCATGGGAGAGGGCCGGACTGGTTTGTGGCGTTGCGCTTCCATGTCCTCCATGTCGGGTCCAGCGCACTGGAACCTTGGAAGGGCTGCGGGGGCGTTTTGGCCATTCCCTTTCCGGATGCTGGGCTGATGCGCTTATCTGACAAGCTTTGCCCAAAGCGGCCTCTTACGCCAACCGCCCATCCGCTCTCGGCCTCGCCCGCACCCAAGCAACATCTGTCATCCACAGTTCCATGGGATCCGTGAAATCCATGAAATCCATGAAATCCATGCTGGCAGATGCGGGCTTCATTCAGAATCATTCTACCGGGCACTCCGGGGCGCCACGCGCGCCCATCGCAGCTGCGCCCCTTCGTCGCATTTCCACTTACCTACTGTGTAGGTACGCGGCCTCACTTCCAATAATCCTTTCTGCTCGGCCTCATATTCGCTCCCTTTCCAACACTTGTCATGAGAAATATTTTTGTCTCACCCATGCAAACTCGGGAGGATCATCCTCACGTGCCCTTCCACGCTCCCGAGGTCTCTTTCAATGTTCAAACTTCAATATTGCGTTCCTGGTCAATTACATAATCATTATCGCATTCGTCAACTGCCTAGGTGCTTCTAGCGCCCCGGCTACCAAAGCCCACCACCTGGGCAGGGTCCAGAGATAACGCCTGCGTACGCCTACTCCGTCCGTGCCTAGGTATACCTAGATAGCAGCGACACCGTTCCTGACTATTGACTGCTTAGCCCATGCCACGATCCAATTCCGCTGAGCATCCAGGAGCCCAACCTCGCATTCTTCTACTACATTCAACCCCTTTCTGGCATCTGCTGTTTGTTCGCTAACAACCCCCATTTACCCGCTAAATCCTTCCTCTGCTGCCTGCTGCCTGCTGCCTCAGCCTGCCTGCTGCCTTCATGCGCTGCCGCATGCATCCTTCTCGGCTTTGTTTCCATTGCGGCACAGGCACAGACAGTGCATGGTGACTTGTTATATTCTGCAGGTACCCCGTATTGGTACCACCTCCTCCTAAACTAAACCCGCATGTCAGAACCCTCTTCCCAAATTGCCCGTGCGGCAACACGTCGTACCGCACTGGTCTTGCAGCTGCTCGAGATTGCTCTCATTAAAATCCCCTCCCAAGCGTTGGTTGCGCCGTGGGCAGTGCATGCACTCGAGTTGTACACACGCCCATACCTTCACAAGCGACCTGGATGAACCATCCGATGGCCGGATGCTGACATAGAGTAATTCCTCGTCTTCCGAGCCACCCCACCATCTGAGCCAGCTGAAATCCCCGCAAAAACCGAGCAACTGCACAGGTATTTGCAACGCTGCATCTTTACGCAACGTGTATAATAACTCTAGAACTTGTAGGAATTAAATCTTCTAGGTGTTCTTACTTAGACATGCTACTTTTACATAATATATTTATATGCGTTGTTGCGTTCTTGCAGAACATGCAGGATTCTACTACGTTTTCTTGCCTTTTTTAAGAAAATAACAATAATTTTAAGCTTTAGAGGATATTTAATAAAAGACCTATCTTAACATATAGAGGTAATACTTAAATAACAATAATAAATACTATTAAACTTATTCCCTCTTGTTGCGTTAAGGGATAACGTGCGCAGGTTTGTTAAGGAGGCTAGTGTAATGGGCTGGTGCCCAGAGGGCTTAACCCAGATGAGATCTGGGGTCATTCCGCCTCGAAGGAGGATAGAAACCG